>CM041776.1:458023685-458243443 GCA_023374045.1 Limonium bicolor | reverse complement strand
TGCAGCCCAGGGAAACCAACTGGTTGAAGAGCGTTGCAGACGCGAGAGTACCGACTTACTCAGGGGAACCAGACCCCGCCGCATTGGAGAAATTCATAGTGGAGCACCAGAAGGCGTTCAAAGCTGTCAAAGTTCCAGAAGACCAGAGAGTCGACATCGCCGTGTACAACCTAAAGGACGCAGCTGACATTTGGTGGCGGTTTGTGGAGGGCCACCATAGAGCTACACGGACTTTGGATGGACAACGTTGTAGAAGTGTTGTGGAGAAGTTCTACCCCGAACACCTAAAACAGAGAAAAGGCAGGAGATCGAGACCTTAATCCAAGGGAGTCAAACAGTTGACCAGTACTACGCGCGGTTCACCAGTTTGTTTGGACTATATACCAGGAGTCGACTACCCCGACACTATGAAGATTCAAAAGTTTAGGGAAAGAGGCGCAGGAAGAAAGAAGAGAAAGAGTACTGAAGGAGATGATGGTGGAGCAACCTCTGGCGGTTACTACAAGAAGGGGGAAGAAATTCTTTGATGAGAAGAAGGGGCGAAAGGTTTTCCATGGTCAGAAGACGAAGGAGCAGGTTCCTCATCTGACCGGCCCAGCCATTGATGCACAGCCACGAAATCAGCACCACCTAGGAGCAATAAGCCAACCCAGCGCCACTTCTACTGTAAGCACTGTGGAAATGATCACCCAGGAGTAGATTGTTCAGGAAGGAAGGTGAAGTGTCGCTATTGCGAGAAAGAAGGTCACAGGGAGTATGAATGCTTTTCCAATCCAGGGAGCCGAGTTTACAAGGGAGCTAGAAGTTCACAGGGAACACCAGCTATTGAGACTGGAGGACCAAGAGGAGGCCAAGCGCCACAGACTAATACCTACACTAGAGGAGCGGGAGGACAACCATCCTCATCCGCGAGTCAGAAGGGAAAGGAGATAGTTCCAAGTAGAAAATACCCTATACACAGTGGGAACTTAAGGCGCTGAAGCTAGCGCTCAGCGTGAAACCGGTAATCCTAGAAACTAAACTAAATGCGTGATGCATGAATGTGTGTTTATAGTTACTAGTCGATGAGACTTATATGTGTTTAGTAAGTATCAAAAATTTAGAGAGACCTAACTTAGGTAACCTCTCACCTAATAGAATACTTCGACATTTGTTTTCCCTTATCTAAGAGACCGAGGTCACCTGAGCCTATGAGCGAAGGTCGGGAATATCTAGAGGAAAAATGCCAAGTACTTCGACCCGGCATGATCTTACTTAAGCAATATTTAACTCTAGACGAGCAAATAACTATTGTAAATGAATGTGGAACCTTGGAGTAGGCCTTGGAGAATTTTATATTCCAGGATATGGAAGTGGATCAAAACTTAAATTATATATGATGGGTATGGGTAAGAATTGGGATCCACAGGCTAGGTTATATGGTGAAGTAAGGAAGGTAGATGGAACATGAGTTCCTAGGATACCCGATAGTTCTAAATTTGGTAATAGAAGCGGTCAAAATTGCACAACAATTAGAAACCAACCACATAACAAACATTGAAGCGAATGCAGAGTGTGAGATAGTACAGTGGGAATATAGTAAATTAGTTTTTGCTTGGCTCGCCAAAGGGCGTTATCAACTGTCAAACTTACAGTAATTACAAATTATGACCTGCCTAAACGATGAGCAGATGTCATGAAAAGGAATACATGAATTAATGTGAAATACTTAAGACTACATGAATTATCAAAAGGGTTTGATGAAGACCTGCACGTGAAGAACAAACACTGAAATTTTATGGATACCCAGGCACTGAGCTTACCGCCCAGTGCGGGACTAGAAACTCTACAATCCCTTATTAACTTCGCGAGAAGATAGTGCGAAACCTTGAAATATGACAATAGAGAAAACAGAATCTCAAATTATATAACTAAAACATCCATCATGGATAAACACGGGTTTTAAATACCTGAGCAAATACCAAGGGTCCAGCTAGTATCAATATAGTGACAGTGCTGGGCTCCTAATTAATAAAGGAGAAGGAAAAGAAAAACTTTGAATCTATATTTTCTGAAGTCGGGAGAACTACCTAATTAGCAATACCAAATACTACATATATACATAAATTTGGAGGTTGTAAACCTAGAACGTTGAGGAGTATTGATACATCTCAGAGGGCTAAGTATCATTAAATATACATACCCTATTTTGAGGCTCACGTCCTACACTACCCTTATGGTTCTATATGAGCATATGTCTTCTATGACAGCTCAATTTATGAATGCTGATAAAGAGCACAGGAAATCAAATAAGGTTAACCCCTATGTAATAAAAATTTTATTATTAAACATGGTAACGAATAACTCTCCTTAACACTTACGATGAAGGTAGAGTAAGTTATATTAAGAGTTGAATCAATATATACACTACAAGTGAGTGGAGGTTAAATTTAAAAGTAGGGAAACATACCCTTGGCTTGTAACAATTGTTTTACACAAAACTCTCCTAACGTTATATACTAACCCCTGTGATTCTAAATCCTCTATTTATACACTTAATCGACCTATTTTTGGAAGCCATTGAGTTTGTGGATTAACCACGTTCTAAGAGGAAGAAACAAACAATAAGCTTTGACTGTCCTGTTACCAAACCGTAGGATTTAAACTGGAAACCCTTAGTTGAGATGGTACTAATATTAAGAGATACTTAACCTAGGTTGAACATATAGTTCACCTGATTCATGGATTTAAAATGGAGAGAGGAAAAAGCCAAGCTTTAAGGCGGAGGAAATAATACTTGATGGAACTGTAATTATTGATCGAATTATAAAACTTTTCTTGGAAGTCTAACTGTGACTGTCTTTGTTCCATGTAATGATAACCAAAGTATAGGCAATAATCAAGCCCTGATAAGTGAAATATTAGATAAGCCTTTAAAAGAGAAGAGTGTACTCTAAGGTATCCAAGTCCATAACTGAATTTATGGTTGTATGATGGGTTTAAGAGCCAAATGACTGCTGAATATAATTATTAGACAGTATGTGCCTAGATGTTTTAGTAGGAATTTATCTTTTATGCCAGAGGAAAAACTGGCTTCCCGCTTGATGATTTGATCAAAGGAATAGTTCGGGGATTAAGGAATACACTAGATTCAAGTATAGGTTATTAACAGTTATTGGAATAGTTGAATAACAGTCAAAGGAAAATGTACATGTAGTAATCACACGTCACATCACAAAATTCGATAAGATAAAATCTGGAAAATGATAATTATGTGGTTGTTTGAATTTTGACGTGGGAGGTCGAACTTGATCCTAGTCAGATCAAGGGAAAACCAAACACAAAATGGTGTGGAAGGATAGTTCAACACTGACGTTGACCCCGACAGGGTTGGATGATTCCTAAGACTCCTTACAAGTGGTCACAAATATTTCTGTGATACGTAAGTATTATTCTTAAATCTAATATAAAATATGACTTATAAGTTATGAGATGTAGAAGGTGTTAATTAAGAGTTAAGTTGTCCAGGTTACCCTAAGTAGATTTAATAGCTAAAACAACTCCGCGTATGTCGGAAAAACAGTCAATTGTGAGGGAAATACTAAATATTATCATTCCATGAACCATGTTAATAAATTAATATGAGATCAAGAGACAATTACCTATAATAAAAGTATTCTCAAGCTACCTTCTAGTTTATGGCCTAATTGCCATCTGGAAGGAAAGATCGACTTCCATGTCTTTCTTTATGAACTCAAACCACCCAATATATAAAAGGGAGCCTACCTTTAAACATGGTAGAATATAAAGAGTAGAAACATTATACTAATACTCACATGAGTTGATTCAAACCGCAAGAACACGTTCAATTGAGAGGAAACTGTACCTTGTTAGAAACCTTAGTGGGAACCCTACTGTGGTATACCTGATGAACAAACAATAGTAATCATGTATGTACTACCGACATTTGGTGAATCAATAATATCAAGAAAACTTTCTATAATATACATAAGATGCACGGCTCGACCGTAGCTCATACTTTACATTGAAAACAAAAACAGAAAATGGTGACAGTAAACTCAAATACCAGAATCACAAGATGATGACCTGTAGGTCAAATGGAGAGATTTTAAGTATGCCCCAATATTAATACGAACTGTGAGTGCCGACAATTACAACTAAAAGAGGCGATTAATGCAAGTATATTACACGCGATAATTTAAACAAGCCATGAGATAATATCGACAACGTACAAGATGGTAGATCACCGTCACCCATACATACGGGATTCAATATAAAATCATACTAATGCACTATGGAACATGTCAGAGAATGCATAGATTCTAGGGGGCTATACCCGTAAACAGAGAGAAGTTATTTACTGATGTCCGTAGGAGAGACCTCGAGTTCACAGTAGGCGATCGAGTCTTCCTTAGAGTTTCACCTATAAAGGGAATTTTAGATTTGAGCAGAAGGGCAAGCTTAGCCGAAGTATGTAGGACCGTACCTTATTATGGAGCGAGTGGGCCCATTAGCTTACAGATTAGATTTACCTGATGAGCTTGGAGAGTGCACAACGTGTTTCACATTTCACAGCTAAAGCAGTATGTGCCTCACCCATCATATATCTTAGAGCCCGAGACACTCGAGCTAGACCCTACACTTAGATATGAGGAAACCCCAGTTCACATCTTAGATTAAACCAGGAACAAGACCATTAGAATGGTCAAGATTCTGTGGTCAAACCACGACATTGAGGAGGCGACATAGGAGTTAGAAGACTCCATGCGAGACAAGTATCCAGCACTTTTCTCTTAGTTTTGTGTATACTTGTGGGGGTACGTGGGCGTAACTCTTTTAGGGGGGGGGTAGAGCACCACATGCGACTTGCATATCTGTAGTCTATCTTGGTTTGTGTATGGTTATTTTGTTTGATTGTTGCGCATGTGTGCAATTGGTTGAATGGTTATTGATAGGTCCTATGTGACACTTGGTTATTGATATATCCTATGAGACACTTGGATGGTATTATTGTGTCCTATGTGACACTTGAATGTATATGGTAGTGTTCTATGCAACACTCGGTATTGGTGTGTTCTATGTAACACTTGCTTGGTTAATAAAAGTACACGTATTTACTTGACAGTATATTTATTCCTAATGCAATCACACAAGAGATTTATTGCCAAGAGTTTACGCCTCTGCACTCTGTAGGACTGAGTGTTTTGGTATTGCACTTATGCAGTAATGACCTAGTGGGATAGCTTGGAAGTTGGGACACTTATTTGTTTTTACAGTATTTATCAGTTACTTATGCTACGATTACATTGTTTGCCATGAACAAGGTTATGTATATGTGCAAATTTCATACACTCAGATTACTGATGGAATGTAGATGTGTCAATATAGTATTGACACCCAGGAATGATAAGTATACAGGGAATAGATACGAGGAACTTGATTCCATAGGATATGTAAGTAGAAGTTATAACTTCGGGACGAAGTCCTTTTAAGGGGGGTAGACAAAAATACCCCTAATCTTTAAATAATTAAAAAATGGTGAATATATATATTATTCAGGGGATTATTAAACCCTAAGAAAGAATATAAACAGTTAGGCATTAAAACACACCTAAATTCCTTAAGGTCAAAAACGTGCGTTAAAGCCCGACCTTAAGCTAAACAAGTTATATAAGCTATAAACTTCATATGGAGTTAATCAAGAATCATTATATGACCTTTGGAACGTAATCCTCATCTAAAACTGAGTAAAAATACAAAATGCTCGGGAGTTCCCTTAAAGGCCCTTAAGGCCCAAAAGTCCCGGAAATACATTATAGGATGAAGTAAAGCATTACACTTCATTCCAAATGCACCATAACACTTTATTAAACATATAAGATGAAGTCCTCAAGCTAAATTCGCAGTTAAATGCAAAGTGCTAAGAGATGCCTTATGGGGGCCCCATAAACCCGGGAATGCCCCGGAGGAGTGTCGAGGTGGCACGAACTCCTATAAAAATTATTCCTAGAGTTCCTAACATCATTATTCATCATTCTAAAGAGAATGGTCGAGCTACTTTCTAAAAAATATACAAAGTGCTCGGACGAATTTCTTAACGCTCCTTTTTGCCCCGGTTAGTCCGGGAGTCGTGTTTTGAGTTGATATAACCCCAGATAATTCAATGTAACACCTTAACATATTATTACTGGCTATAAAAAATGTCAATAAACACTTGGAACTCACAGCGACTACTTATTTTCCAGAAAATCCTTAAAGCACAAAAACGCACCTTCGGGTGTCACAAAAATGTGTTCTACGCAATTGGCTTGAAGTTTTTGAGGAGCCACGAGTTGATAATATTAAAAGGGAATAAATTGACCATCTAAATCAATTAATGGAAGTACTAAATTCATAGTACAAGTGGGGGAGTTTTTGGGTCAAAAAGGTACCTAACATTAGTCACTTAAGGAGGGCGCCATTTAAATGTGCCAATTAAATGTTGTGACGTATAAAATGTTATAATATGGTCTTAGTACAATATAATGTGACAGGGATTAAATCAAAAATCAATTCCCATTGGTCACTAAGGAGGGCGCCATTTAGGGTATATAACATTAGATTTTTGGTTTGAAAATTGCCTTATGGATAATGACTCACCCTAACATGTATTATATGATAATGTATCAAATAATTTGAGTCAAAAGAAGACCCCCAATACCGTGTACCTACAAGAAGACAGCAAGGAAAAATTAGTATATGAAAAAGAATGAAATAAATACAACTAGATCTACTTTAGCATTAATCTAATACAAGCAACAAAAACAGCCCATGTTCTCTATCCTATAGTTGCCGATTTCACATGGAAAAAGAGGGATTGATTGCTAATTATCTAGTCAAAAGAATACACTACCTAACTAAGCATAATTCATGGTCAAATATAGACAAAATCAATTGTCTCAAAACCAGCACATGTGGCGATTTCAAGGGGGGGAAAAGAGCAAGTTGATTGCTCTAAAATTAATCAAATAAGACACCTAGCATCCTAGCATGTTCTTATGTCAAAAGGCAAAGAAATCAATTGCCCACTTATTCATACATTACCGTGAATGACTAAGGAAGAAGACAACAAATGACATAGAATTGTCTTAGAAAAATCAAAAGAAAATACCTACCTATATCTACTCTTGTCTTCTTCTTTCAATTATCAAACAAAGACTCCATTATTATTTGACAACCAGCCGAAAGTTTAGCACCAATTAAGGACATTATTGAGCCAATAATCAAAGGAATAAACAAAGGAAAAATCTTGTCAAAATTGACAATTGTTTTATCAAAAGAAATTGATTCATTCCTAAGCCTTCTTCTAATACCATACGTGAGTGTCATTCTTTCCTTGCCAACTCCATGGCCGATTGGTAAGGCTTCTCCAACTCTCTCTTTTCTTCTTCAATTGGCAATTAATTCCTTAGAGCTTCAAAGCTCCATTAATGGTGTTCTAAACTCTAACACCATTTCTATGAAATTTCCTAGTTAAATCTACTAAGTCTTGAAGCAAGAAATCATCCTAGCAACCTTGCTAAAATCGCCAAGCTTTAGTGCTCCAAGAAGGTTCCTAGATTCAACAACAACACAAGGAACAACAAGATCAAGTTAATCTAGACCAAGGTTCTCTTCGTCATTTCATGAAGGAAATCTAGATCTACAATCATCTCAAGGTATACCGAAATTACCTTGTTAAATTCCTAAGGTAAACTCTTGTAAAACTACTCCAAATATTATTTATAAATCCTTGTTAGAAGTCTAACAAATGGATCTCCTAAATATATTCAAGGAGGCCGAATTCTCTTCATCAAAATAGCATTGGAAGAGCTTGGAACTCAAGGAGAAATCAAGTACAAGATTGTCTTGATTTAAGGAGTAAGTTTATATAATTAAGGGTTATTAAGTTTAAGTTGATTTAAGCTTCAAACTTTGGTATAAAAATTATGTAAGAGCCTTAGTAATATTAAGGCCGAAAATATTGAGTTAAAATATCAAGACAAAATAATTTATAACATATAAGGTAAGATTATTACCTTAAGGTATAAATGTGTGGCACAAAAAATTAATTATGATACATAAATGGTCAAACCGAATTGTCTAAGAATTAAATGTTCTATTTTTAGTTTATAATCATTCTAAATCATTAGCATAATATTTAGAAGTGTTATATGGCTTATATACATTTATATACACATATTATAAGGTTTAGATCAAGTTTTAAAACTATATGGTAAACTTTTAACAAAGCCGAGAGCAAGATATGCTATTTGGAGATTTTTGAAATATATATAAGTATACTAACTTATATTATAAATTTTGGGAGTATTAAAAATAGCTATAAGTATTTAAATGGCTAGTTAAATAAGTTATGTGGTTAAAATGCAAATTTGGTAAAGTTTGGTGAACAAAATATAAAAGCCGAGAATTAAAGGAGTGATTTGGTATAATTATGGTATAATATAAGGTAGGAATTAATTATGAATTTTGGTGAATTTAAATAAGTGTTTAAATGTTAAAATAACATTTTATAAAGTTTTGGGGCTATTTTGTAATTATTGGAAAGATTAGAGTGATAACCGAGATTAACTATGAATTTATGAGTATATTAAAGTATTAATTATGAAATTAAGTCTTGGTCAAAGTGTTGACCAAAAACTTTGGGTTAAAATGATTTATGACATAAAATATTAAGCTTATAAAAGATTTTGGGGTGTATATGTAATTTATGAAAGTTTATATGAAAACAAATTTAATATGGGGCGGAAATGTAAATTGAAGGAAAATATGGTTCTTTCGGTATTTTAGAAAAATTAAAATGTTAAAACTATAGCTTATAAGTTAATATGTAACTTATATAAAGTTTTAGGGTTAAATTGTAAATAAAGGAATTATATATATTAAAACCGAAATTGATTTGGGGCGAAAGTGTGATTTACGAAAATATATGGGTCACTTGGTTATTTTAAGAATTAAATATTAAAACTATAGTTTATAAGTTAATATGTAACTTATATAAGGTTTTGGGATTAAAATGTAAATATAAGGAAAGTGTATGTCAAGACCGAAAACTAAATGTGCTCATTTGGTAAGTTATAAAAATTAGAATGTTCATTTTATAATTACCGAAAGTTAATATGGATAATTAGTAAATTATAAAAGTTATATGGTTATTTAGTAATTTATAAAAGTTGGAGTATTTGAATTGTAATTACCGAAAAGATATATGTGGTTATTTGGAAAATTACAAAAGTTAATGTGTCCAAGGGTAAATACCGAATTTATAAGGTTATTTGGTAACTTATAAAAAGTTATTGTGTCCAACTGATAATTACATGAATTAATAAGGTTGTTTTATAATTTAATAAAGAAAGGAATTAAGGTTAAGTAATGTGATATATTATGAGGAATAATATAAGTGTAACACCCCTACCGCTAATACCGTCATTACCGTCCAATCTCCTTACACATTCGTACTCACGCAACGGATACATTCTTACTCAACGGCGGGTGATACATGCCGTCAGCACCCACGTGACTAACAAGGCTACTAATACATACAGCATCGGTCTGATGGACCGAAATATCCGAGTACTACTCAAATACAAAACATACTCCCATTACTTACTGAGTATACAATACTCCATTCAATACAATACTCCATTCAATACAATACTCCCTTCAATACAATACTCCTTACTTCAGTACAAGATAATACACTACACATACCGAGTTTACTGAGTTCCAAATACAAATACGATACCTCTTCAATTCCACGCATACTCATTAAGAGTCTATCCACTACCCGTCCTCACAACTACATACTTGCAACTTACGTAATAGTGTACCCTTGGTACACTTTTACAGGCAAGGCTACAAGCCTTATACCATTTACTACAATCTAACTTCATTCCTAGCAATCTAGGCATGTCCACGGTCTCTTCTATGACTAGGTCTGCTTCGGGTACCTACACACTAAAAACGTTCCCCCTAGGGGGTCAGCTTACGCTAAATATGATCACCGCATACCCCGCGTACTAGCGAGGGTACGCCGACCATTTGGTCGAATACATGCAATTCAATTTGCAATACATGCATACATACATACATACTTACATGCTTTCATTCACGATACTGCAATAACACAAGGTATACATACATACGCACAGTACAACACATGCTTGGAAGACAATACAAGTCAACAATGCTTACTTACCATCTTCCAGATTACACATACACAATACATACTCATTACATACTCAATACGCAATACGGAGATACAATTCTCCAATACATACAAAGGTCCAGTAGCTTCATTACACACCGGGTTAATCGGGTGTTCAATACTTTTGGCTCTAGGTCAATGACTTACAATAGTCCAGACCATACACATGCAATACTTACTTCTACATACTTTACTTCCAGTTAAGTCGGTACGACCTCCGGACAGGGATTACTACATCCCACCACCGGGCTTTAGGGTGGCCCACTAATCCAGGATGCTACCCATTCAAGGGATTTGGTCCATGGAAGAGATTATAGCCAGGATTCGGATCCAACCTCTTGTGTTTCCTTATCCTCACGCGTGGCCGAAACTATATCGGACTTCTACTCATTCCAGTTTACTCATTACTCAAGTTAGGAGTTGGGTTGTTAGGAATTAGTAGAAGTCAGTACTTCACTTCCATACATACATACAATACACAAGTACACAATACTTACACATACTTCTCATTTCCATTCATTCATTTCATGAATTATACAAACTAATTGTTCAAGAAGATACAACCCAAACAAAATAGTTCAAACACAGTTAAGTGCAATATAAGTCCGATTCGTGCATTATCTTATTGTGATCACATAAGCACACAAATCCGGGTAACCAGGTTAGGATACAGAGCATGAAGAAATCATACCGTTCACCGTCGTATTCGTCCTACCGGGTTCCTTCGAGGATCAACTATTTGATTCCTATATACATGAAGTAGTATGATCAATGATCTACTATTGATCTAACTTACTCCTTCATTGATATATTTAATGTTTACTTACTACTTCATTACTTTCTTACTTGGTTATTAACCATTCTTCCCTTACTACTTCTTAAACTTGTTTCCTTACACATTACTTACTTCCTTACCTTTCATTCTTCATTAGTGGTGCATTACTACATATATATGCTTATATTTGTATAGGCATATATATATATACATATGATAACTATAACCATATAATAAAACATTTTTTTTTGTTTGACTCGACCGAACTTGCAAGTCCGGTCGCAAAGTTCGGTCCAAGTCAGTAGGCTATATCGTGTGAAAATTTCAGGGCCGATCGACCTTGCAAGTCCGGTCCCAAGGTCGGTCCATTCAGTAAGTTTTGTCTTTGAAAATTTTAGCCGACCGACCTTGCAAGTCCGGTCGCAAGGTCGGTCCATTCCAGTAGCTGTATTACGGGAATATTTCTGGCCGACCGAACTTGCAAGTCCGGTCGCAAAGTTCGGTCCATTCCAGAGGTTTCTGAAATACCCCAAACCTTGATATGTGGTTTAAATATCAAACTATGTTATATAAAGGCTAAAAGTGCCTTAGAAAACATCAGTGGACATTTAAAAATATAGTAAAGTGCAATAAAGCACTAAGACACAGTATGAGCAAAACATGCTCTAAGCTGATGAGTGAACTTGGTTAGGACCCAAGAGAGCCTACCAAGACTTGATAACATTTAATTATGATTTGATAGGGCTAAATAAGTCCTTAGGAAACTTTGGTGGACAGTTAAACCAAATAAAACACAAGGAAATACCTTAAAGTCAATAAGAGCAAAATTGCTCTAAGCTTGGAATAAATTTGTATAAGACCTAATGGTCATACCTATACTGTATAAATATGTTAATGAACATATTAAATCAATTACCAAAGAAAACCAAGCTTGAAAACAAGTTAAAACGCAAAATGTGCTTTAAGGAGTCTTAAAGCACGTTTTGAAAAATTGTCTTGTAAATGAGTTTTGAATGGCTAAATGTCCATCATTGCTCTTTAATTAACATGTGTACTATATAGTATCACATTTGGGTGGCTATATCAATGGGAAATCAAAAAATTTCACTTCTATGTGCCTGGTTTGTGAATAGTAATTTATAAGCTAGTTTGTAACATATAATGTTATAAGTAATTAAATTGGTCAACAAAGACTATTATACCCTCCTAGGATATGGGGGCCGGTTTTTCATGGTGTGAGTCACCAATATGTAAAAGAAATAAATAAGTAAAGTAAAACTTAAAGTAAAGTAATATTTGCTTTATAACATAAATATCTCCAAAAAGCAAAACTCATCTTCTCATTCCTTCTCTTCTTTCATTTCACACGGTTTCTTCACCTTCTCCTTCCTCCATTTACGATTGCAACAGCCCTCTCTTCTCCATCTTCATTTCTTTGCCAAATCCAACTCCATGCTCCAAATCAAATTCTAAGACTATATTGTCTTAGTTAGACCAAGCTCTACACTTCTATCTTTTCAAATCTTCAAGAACTCCATTTGGTGCCATGAAGATTCACCATGAAGGGCTTGAGCTAATATTTCATGCCTTGTCATTCTCCTTGGCTTCAAGGTGAGGAAACTCAAAGAAAAATGACATTTCCTCCATGTTTTGTTGTTGTCCGAAAATTCACCATTAATGGTGCTCTTATATTGGCTTGTTCTAGCTTTCATCCAAGCTTTCATGGACTAGGTGGAGTCCTCTCTTGATACTCATTCAAGCTCTCTTTCCATTCCAAGGTGAAACAATCATTTAATACCTTAAAACAATATATGTAACTAGGGTTTACAATGAGATGAAGCATGATGCTTGAATACTCATTATGTTGTTTGTATAATGTTTAATAGTTGAAAAGGAACCAAATGCCTTACGGTTTTGTAAGGAAACAAGAAAGAAGTTTGTGAGGAGGAAAGAGGTAAATATGCTATCTTAATGAGATTAATGCCTTAGGAGAAATAAGCTTATAATGCTTGTTAAAACTACCTAAAGAGCAAATGGTGAATGACCTAGTAAAGTGTTCTCAAGGAGACTAGTAAAAGAACATATGTGATGGTGTATGTATTTGCAGGTCAAAGGCATTATTTATGTGGGAATTCAGTGTTTATGGCTTATGCAATTTAAGGGCCTAAGAGCCATGTTATTTAAGGGCCTAAGTGCCAGCAATTTAAGTTATGCACTATATTGTGATGTAGTGCTAAATGTGTGAAGTTTGTGAATAAAAATGTGTTTGAGGATTTTAGTGTTTTGAATGAAATAAGGTAAAAACCTATGTGTTTGGATGTGAGTATATACAAGAGAAGCTATGGCCAAATTGGGAAAATGTGTGAGAAGTTCTAAGTGTTTTAAATGGTCTGGTGAACTAGGAAGTGTTAAAGGTGAATAAGTGTTTACTGAGAAGAAAACATGTGTGTAAGGTGATTTAGAGTGATGCAAGGATTTAGGTGTTATCAGGAAGTTCTAGGAATTCAAGTTGTGTTTGAGAATGTATTTAAGTCTTGGAGGAGTTTGTTTAAGGTTTAGGTAATGTTGATATCCAAGGAATAAGTGTTGATTAAGAAGATGTGAAAAAGGAGATTTAGTTAGTAAGAAAGAAGTGAAGAGAGATGATGTTAAGGTGTAGAGGAAACACCTGTGGTAGTGGTCATTATGGTGAACTACCACTTAAAAATCACAAGGAGAAAACATCCCAAGTGCTAGGAACTTTGTAAGAAATTTGTGGATGTAAGATGTTTTTGGTGAGTGATTTAAAGAGTTTAGCACATGGCTAAAGGTGTGTTTGATGTGCCAAATGATGTTAGGAAACATTATAAGGCTTTAGGAGAAGTTTGGTGAAATTGGTTAAGGTTTTTAAAGACTTGGAAATTGAATGTTTTGCCGTGTCCGAACTTCCGTCCGGACATGGAAGTTCGGACAGGCTGGTTGGGTAAAGGATTTTCTCATTCTCGAACTGTGTCCGAACTGGGAAGTCCGGACACAAGTTCGGACGTGACTGTTTCTATCTAGGATTTACTCTCGAACTGTGTCCGAACTTGGGAAGTCCGGACACAAGTTCGGACAGGCCACTGTATGACCAAAATTGTTGTTTAAGGTATAGAAATGATGTGTAATGATGGGATTGATAGGTAATGATGTTATAGGTTGTTAAGGACATGATAGGTGAGTTTTAATGGTAATTAAGTGGGTGAAAAGTTGTAATAAAATGTGAAAGTAAAACAAGTTAAAATGTAAGTTATTTAACCAAGTTAACGGGGAAAAGTTATAAGCGTTAGACTTTAAACAAACATTGTTACCCCAATGTTAATAAAAAACACATGTGATGTTAAACAGTTGTTCGAGAATTGCTCGAGGAACATAAGTGGAGTGGTAAAGTGGACTCCGGTGACAGGTATGGTTTTTCTTGCAAACCTGTGTCCTACCGGATTACACGGCTTGTATGCCAATGTGTTTTTCTGTAGTTTGCCACGTTATGAGATAAATCATGAAACGATTTTACAGTCGTTATTGTTATGTATGTTTACGTGCCGATACCGGTAACCTCGAATGCGCTTGAAGGGCTAGTTAACCACTATTATAAACGTAGGAGAACGGTATCCGGTACAACGTTTCCGACTTAAGGAACGTTCTAACCACGGCTATGCGTGAGTTGGTTATGTGATGTGTGTGGTGATGTTTGTATGTGAATGTATGAATATCTCTTCCCTTGTGTATGTCTAACAAGACTTAACCCAAGTTTGTGATTGTTTAATAAAGTTCAAAGTTGAACTTCTAACAAGTGCTACGGGGGAGTGAGGAGTCCGGTCTGTTCCGGCCACGTGTGTGAGTATGGGGGTCGTTGGTCATAGCAGGTTAGATCCTCTCTGTATTGTTATGTTGTTTTCCAATTTTGGTCCCAACCTTCCCTTTAGCTTAACCAAGGCTATTACTGACTCACGTCGGGCCACCGGGGCATACTATTGTTATGTTGTTTCGGTGTGCTTGGATCACTATATCCGAGACACTTGTGTTAAGTTTACCGTTCATTTAACGAGACGGTAACGAGTTATGTAACGAGCTTATCATGAGACTGGCAACATTCTCTAGGCTCACCAGTGTATTAGTAATGTTTGGGTCGGTCCTAAGAGGACCATTCCCGTTATGTTATGTATTTTGTTGGGATGCAATATCTATTGCGGTGTTATGTTGTGCACGTGGAAACGTGCAAGTGTTGTTAAGTGTTGTTGTGTAGGTATGTTTATATGTTTGTAAAATGGAGTATGTGGATCATGGATATGAGTCTCAGTTTGAGAAAAGAGGCGTTTAAGGATAACCCGATTTAAGGGTAAGTGTCGTCTGTTAAGGAAGTAGCTCCATTATAGGAGGAACACTATAGGGATATTGAATACCTTGAGTGACTTATTAAGTAAGGAATATTATCCGTTGTTGAGCCCATTGAGGCGAAATGTTATGTGATGTGTGTTTACTGTTACATGCATGATTTAATATAATCAACCGCATGTTAAGACGACAATTAGTTGTGCGTGGCCCGGTAGCATGTGGGCTGCGGGATTACCATACCAGCAAAGGTGCTGAGCCCCTTGGGGGCCACCCTTTCTCTTCTTTTCCTATTTCAGGTACAGAGAGCTGGAAGCCGTCCGAGAGTAGGACGGGGTAGACATTGTACATGGGTAAACATTTAAGTGTATATACAGTAGGTGTAGTAAGACCGAAATTGTTGTCGGCACCAGTTTATTAATACTCGGTATAGTTGGAAGGTGTACGTTGTTGTTGTGTTAATGGAAAGGGATAGTAATGTGTAGTCGCTCGGGAATTTAGCCCATCAGAGGTACAATGTATGTGTATTAGCCTTGTTAGCCACGTGGGTGGCTAACGGCGTGTAACACCAACGAGTTAAGTAATGTGATGAGGTTGTTTTCCGCTGCAGTTTATTGTAAGTGTGTTAATGTTGGATGGGTGTTACAAAAAGTGGTATCAGAGCGAAGTATCGCTCTGATGACTGAATTACCGAGCTTAGGAAGTACCGAGTTAGGATTTAAGTACTTTGGGTTAAGGGTTGAGTGATAGCGTGAGAGATACGCTAGATAGGAACTACAGTGACTACTGGAAACCTACAATATCTATCCCGCCCTCCACAATCCCTGTATATAACTTGGGGAAACAACGCCAGAGAGATGGAAGTCCACTCTTACTCGGGAATACCCGATCTGGCTGTTATTAAATACCTTTAGGGTACGGAGAACCTGTCACACGGTAGATCCCGAAAACTGGGAATCCCGGAGACGGTCTCCATCTGAACAATGTTAACCGCATTCCATAGCAAAGAATGAAGGATCTTGTGTATAGAGGAATAGAATTTCCGGCAACCTGGGTCGACATGCTAAGCAGTCGAGAATAACCAGTTTGCAACGCACCAACCGTGCAACAGGCAAGAAGTGGATTAATAAAACCCGAGACGAGTGTCTACGGGACCACAGTTGATAAATAATACACCAACGGTATACCAACCGACAAAGGAACTACAACGTAGTGCCCAAACAAGAGACAAGTCTCAGTAACCGCGACAAATACGTGGAACGGGCTACAAAGAGAATACAATACTAGACAAAGGGGTCTCCCAGAATGGGAAACACCCTAGTTAATGATTATCATATGAGGACAGTGAGAAGTCACCTAGAAGAGTTATTATCAAGGCAGTAAGATCGGTGAGGGCCAACAAGGCCACTGTTGACAGTATGGGTAAGAACAATACCATAACCAGTATGTTTAAACCGATAGCCAATTAGCATGGCGCACTTGCCAATAGCAAGTGCTGCTATA
The DNA here is from genome assembly GCA_023374045.1 of Limonium bicolor. Taxonomy (NCBI): domain Eukaryota; kingdom Viridiplantae; phylum Streptophyta; class Magnoliopsida; order Caryophyllales; family Plumbaginaceae; genus Limonium; species Limonium bicolor. Next base: position 458,226,569 of record CM041776.1, on the reverse strand, counting down.
ACAGGGCTGTTCGGGAATTTATAACCACTACAAGTACTTAGAAAGTACCACGAAGTTAAGTGTGAACATTATAACCATGGAAGGGCTTAACAGCCTGACCTTTGTAATTGGAAGTACACCAGTCAGCAAGAAGCTAGACTTGGTTAAGGTAAGAAGATGTGTGTGAAACCATGAAAATTTTTCTTTAAACCCAGATTTATACAAACCCTTTTCTTTTCAAACCAGAACTTTCTTTCAAACCAACACTCTTTCCAACTTCTTTTAAACCAAACCAGTAAAACACAGGCAGTTGACAAGGATACAACAATGGATAAACTTCCCTCGATTAAGTTCGGGAAGCAGGGAATGAATATTGTCACGGGACAATATAAGGGAGTTGGCAACAGAATACTTCACCTAGGGTGTGACGGACACTACGAGTGTACCAAGTGTTGTGGGACGACCACACTCCGATAGGAGCTTGTGGGCCTGACAGACCATATATGGTTAGTGGGTAAGTAGCAATGTACCAGATGGTACCCACCATATGTAAGAGTGGAGTCCGAAACACGGGAAGTAGTCGACTCCGTCTACGGTCAGCAGTATAAATCAAACAAGAGCTAAGGATTACAAGGAATAGTTGAAGCTAAGGAACTCAGTTAAGCTAACTAGACTAAAAGAGTCAGTGAATTCATTTCCAAGGAAATATTTTAAGAGTCAGGAAGTGCGAAGTGCACTAACTGTTATATAAAGACATCACACATGTCTTAAGAATTCCTCAGGGATAAACATTATAGCTGGAATGGTGACCCAGCCTGTAAATGGCAAAGCAGATGCCTAATGTGGACACATTAATGTGCAACAAACGGGATGAAACTCCCAGAATGAGTACCTACACTACCAGGAAAGGTTGATCTTCACGGAAGAAGATAATAACCAGTGAAAAACGCAAACGGCGTGGCTAATGGAATGTACCAATAAGTGTGAAACAAATGTAAGGCATAACGTAGCAACACCCAGGAGCAATCCTTGAGGGGTGTTCGCATCAACACTTGTTGAACGAAATAACATGACAGAAACACGAGGGTTGAAACTAACACCCAGTTTAGACATAAGTTGTCAGGAGACGGACTGACAAACCTAAGGGGAATCCCATGAAAGAAAACGTGATGCAACGACCTTGTCATGGAGCCCAATATAACCTCTAACCATGTAACATTTTACAGAGAAGTACATATGTAACACCCCATCCAACATTTACATACTTACAATAAACTGCAGCGGAAATACAAACCTCTTCACATTACTTAACTCGTTGGTGTTACACGCCGTTAGCCACCCACGTGGCTAACAAGGCTAATCCATATACATTGTACCGGTCTGATGGGCTAAATTCCCGAGCGACTATACATTGTTATTCCTTTACATTAACAACAACAACAACAACATACACCTTATCAACTATACCGAGTATTATAAATTGGTGCCGACAACAATATCGGTCTTACTACACCTACTGTATAAATATACTTAAATGATTACCCATGTACGACTACTACCCGTCCTACTCTCGAACGGCTTCCAGCACTTCGTACCTGAAATAGGAAAAGAAGAGAAAGGGTGGCCCCCAAGGGGCTCAGCACCTTTGCTGGTATGGTAATCCCGCAGCCCACATGCTACCGGGCCACGCACAACTAATTGTCGTCTTAACATGCAGTTGATTATATTTAAATCATGCATGTAACAATAAACACACAACACTTAACATTTCGCCTCAATGGGCTCAACAATCGGATAATACATCCTACTTAATAAGTCACCCAGGGTATTCATCATCCCTAGAGTGTTTCTCCTCCAATGGAGCTACTTCCTTAATAGACGACACATACCCTTAAGTCGGGTTATCCTTAAACGCCTCCTATCACAAACTGGGAATCATATCCATGATCCACACAATCTACATTATACAACATATAACATACACTACATACAACACCTAACAACACTTTGCACGTTTCCACGTACACAACATAATACCGCAATGGATATTGCATCACAACAAAACACATGACACAACGGGAATGGTTCGCTTAGGAACCGACCCAAACATTGTTTACACACTGGTGAGCCTAGAGAATGTTGCCAGTCTCATGATAAGCTAGTTATACAATAACAACAACACTCATTACCGTCCTAATAGTTGGACGAGTAACTTAAGTTAAGGCGGTTCGGGTTTGGAGGCCCGAACACACCACACAAACACATGTTCCCCCTAAACCGATCATAAGTCAGAATAGCTAAGCTTGGAGTAAGCTAATGGGAGATCATAACCCGTGAGGGAAACAACCATAACAAAGAGAAGGGTAAGGCTAGGAAGGATACCCTCTCCCAAACAACGCGCGACCTGCCAAACCGGATTCCTCACTACTGTTAGTACATACTTACTTTAGATAATACTTAGAACCCCACTATGGAGTCTATCGCACCTACACACATACAGTATTACAATGGGTTAAACACACAAGGGAGATCCCTACATTCACATACACATATCACACAATTAACACACGCATAGCCGTGGTTAGTACGTCCCATGGTACGGGTCGTTTACTCCGAATACCGAACTCTCATGTGATCCTAGACTCAGTTAACTAAGGTTAACACTTTCGAGGTTAAATGGTATCGGAGTTGTACACGCCACATAAATGAATTACTGTAAACTCATTACATGTTTAATCTTACAACGTGGCAAACATACAGAAAAACACATTGGCATACAAGCCGGTGTAATCCGGTAGGACGCAGGTTGCAAGAAAACCATACCTGTCACCGGAGTCCACTTTACCACGTCCACTTATGTTCCTCGAGCAATCCTCGAACAACTGTTAACATCACATGTGTTTTTATTAACATTGGGGTAACATGTTTGTTTAAAGTCTAACGCTTATAACTTTTCCCGTTAACTTAGTTAAATAACTTTACATCTTAACTTGTTTTACTTTCACCTTTTATTACAACCTTTCACCCACTTATTTACCATTAAAACTCACCCCTCATGTCCTTAACAACCTTATAACATCATTACCTATCAATCCCCATCATTACACATCATTTCTATACCTTAAAACAACAATTTTGGTCCATACAGTGGCCTGTCCGAACTTGTGTCCGGACTTCCCAAGTTCGGACACAGTTCGAGAGTGGAATTTTCCTTGTCCAACAGAGCCTGTCCGAACTTCCATGTCCGGACGGAAGTTCGGACAAGGCAAAATTCTCAATTCTCAAGCCTTTAAACACTTAGATAACTTTCCCCAAAGCCTCCAAAACTTATAGTTTATACTCCTTAAGTCCCTTAGTGATGATTTATGCCAATTCTAACCATTATACCAAGACATTTCTTCCACACAACATCATCATTCAAACATCCTTTCTTACATATCAAAACTCCTTATGTCATTCTTACAATTCCTTTCCCAAGCTTACACTTCCTCCTTAATTTTTCCAAATGGTATTTCACCAATATTGACCACTATACCAAGGTGTTTCCTCTACACCTTAACATCATCTCTCAACTCCTTTTCTTACTAACTAAATCTCCTTTTTACAACTCCTTGAATTCTTTTCTCAAAACCTTACTTAAACATCATTCTCCTCATTCATCAACATCACCCAAACCTTAAACAAACTTCTTCAAGGCTTCTCAATACACTCTCAAAACACACATTGAATTCCTAGAACTTCCAAGATAACACCTAAATCCTTGCATCACTCTAAATCACCTTAACACATGTTTTCTTCTCAAGTAAACATTTATTCACCTTTAACACTTCCTAGATCACCAAGACCATTTAAAACACTTAGAACTTCTCACACATTTTTCCCAAATTTGGCCATAGCTTCTCTTGTATATACTCACATCCAACCACTTAGGTTTTTACCTTATTTCATTCAAAACACCTAAAATCCATCAAACACATTTTTATACACAAACTTCACACATTAAGCACTACATCACAATATAGTGCATAACTTAAATTGCTTGGCACTTAGGCCCTTAAATAACATGGCTCTTAGGCCCTTAAATAACATAAACCATAAACACTGAATTTCCCACATAAGTATGCCTTTGACCTGCAAATACATACGCCAATACATATGTTCTTTTACTAGTCTCCTTGAGAACACTTTACTAGGTCATTCACCATTTGCTCTTTAGGTAGTTTTAACAAGCATTATAAGCTTATTTCTCCTAAGGCACTTAAACTACATTGAGATAGCTTGTTTACCTCTTTTCCTCACAAATTTCTTTCTTGTTTCCTTGTAAAACCGGTGGGGTGTTTGGTTGTTTGTCAACTTCTAAACAATGTACAAATAATAGAATGAGTATTCAAGCATTATGCTTCATCTCATTGTAAACCCTAGTTACACATATTGTTTTAACACATTAAGGTAATTGTTTTACCTTGGAATTGGAAGAGAACTTGAATAAGTATCAAGAGAGGACTCCTCCTAGCCCTTGGAAGATTCAAATGAAGCTAAGACAAGCAAGATAAATACACCATGGTGAGGTGAATTTTCGGTCAACATGAAAACATGGAGGAAACATGGATTTTCTTTGAGTTTCCTTACCTTGAAGCAAAGGAGAACAATAATATGTGAAAAGGTGAGCTCAAGCTCCATCAATGGTGAATCTCCTTGGCACCGAAATGAGGCTTTTGAAGATTTGAAAAGATAGAAGTGTAGAGCTTGCTCCAACTAGAAGAATGGTGGTCTTGAAATTAAATTTGGATAAGTGAGCTAGATTTTACAAGAGTTCAAAGGTGGACTTCCATGGTGGTGGTGATATATTACCGAGAGAGAACAAGAAGAAGAGAGGAAGAAGAAGTTGGAACCGTGTGAAATGGAGGAAGGACAAGAGAGAATGAGATAAGTTTGCTTTAAGAAGATATTTGTAACTTATAAAGCAAATAGTACTTTACTTAAAGTTTTACTTTACTTATTTGATTTATTTTACAACTTGGTGACTCACTACTACAAAAACCGGCCACCATTTAGTTAGAAGGGTAATATAGTCTTTATTGACTCATTTAATTACTTATAACATCATATGTTACAAACTAGCTTATAAAAATCACTATTCACAAACTAAGGCACATAGAAGTGAAATTTTTGATTTCCCATTAATATAGCCACCCAAATGTGATACTATATAGTACACATGTTAATTAAAGAGTAATGATGGACATTTAGCCATTCAAAACTCATTTACAAGACAATTTTTCAAAAACGTGCTTTAAGACTCCTTAAAGCACATTTTGTGTTTTAACTTGTTTTCAAGCTTGGTTTTTTTGGTAATTGATTTAATATGTTCATTAACATATTTATAAGTATAGGTATGACCATTAGGTCTTATACAATTTATCCCAAGCTTAGAGCACATTTTTGCTCTTATTGACTTTAAGGTATTTTCTTGTGTTTTATTTGGTTTAACTGTCCACCAAAGTTTCCTAAGGACTTATTTAGCCTTATTAAATCATAATTAAATGTTATCAGTCTTGGTAGGCTCTTTGGGTCCTAACCAAGTTCACTCATAGCTTAGAGCATGTTTTTGCTCAAACTGTGTCTTAATGCTTTATTGCATTTATTATGGTTTAAATTGTTCACTGATGTTACTAAGGCACTTTTTAGCCTTTACATACCATAATTTGATATTTAAACCACATATCAAGGTTTGGGGTATTTCAATCTACCCCCTTAAAAGAACTTCGTCCTCGAAGTTCACACTTTCCACACATCATTAGATTAGAACACAGGAATCACTTGGAAATAAACTTCCATAACCAAACACACTTTACATCACAACCTCGGACTTAATGGTCCGGGCAACACATTCACATCCACACATAATCATAACATATCCACATGATAACCTCGGACTCTATGGTCCGGGTATCTTAACAACACTTACACATACATGACAACCCCTTTGACTCACTGGTCTTGGGTAACATAACAACATTTGGACACATAGGTCCTGGTAACATAACAGTCTTTAGACACATAGGTCTATGTAACACAACACATTTAGACTCATAGGCCTTGATAGTATACACTTTAGGAAATCCAAGTCAAAACAACATTCATTACACATACCACACAACATGTCAGAGCATGTATAGCAATCAAAAATATCCTTGATATACACTGTGATCCCGCAGAACCCGGTCGCGATGGACACCTTCCGTCCCCGTGCCTTTGGGAGTTTAAAACAATCACTTAAATTTAAAATTTCTTTGTGAGGTTAAGTAAGAGAACTTTAATTACGTAAAGTATCCATCAACGTTTTATAAATACCAATTTAAAATCCTTTTGAAAACACACACAACTCCAAGTCCAACTTAAGCTCTTGCTTCTTTTCTTAGCGTGGTTATTGTGACCACTTATAGGGAGTTTCAAGAGTCATCCAACCCTGATGTGATCAGCATCAGTGTTGAACTATCCTTCCACCCCAATTTGTGTTCGGCTTCCCTTGATCGCATGCAAATCAAGTTCCACCTCCCACTTCATTTTCAAGCATCAAGTAAATCACTCATTTCCAATTTTCTATCTTTTGAATCATTCTAGTCATGATCACAACATCTCCAAAGGATAGAACTCCGTCTATCAGTTACCTCCATTCACTTTTAATCCTGTTGCCTAGGGAATCTTATTCTCACTAGGTTCTATGTCGGTATCATGCCCTTTCTTGAATCACTATATAGTATGTATATACACATATATTTATCAAAATACAACACACCTGATTTTACATTTATACACTGTCGGGGCTTTTGTTCCCCCGGGAGTTTCTCTACTCCCCACACTTGTACTATCACACACAACTGTTAACAAACACACACACTTATCACAATGGTATTCGCATCTTCTGTGCGCAATTACCACAATTAAACCATGAATGAATGTGTATGTTTACGTAACACACACACCAATCATCAAAACAATAATTTTGTGCTATGCACAATATAAGTCACATACACTAAGTGGTTTGCGCTCTACCCCCCTTAAAAGGGATTACGCCCACGTAATCAATCACTAAACATTGGCTTAAATGTTCTGCCGTCGTGAAGTGTTTTAACTTCCACGCGGTCTATTACACAATGGATTCTGATTAGAGGATCTTAACCATATTGGCGGTTAGTTCCTAAACCAAGAATTCCCATTGGAGTTGTTTAACTCTTAGTTGGTTTCGATTCTGGCCTGTTAGGCTTTTAGGCGTTAATAATTAGCCATTCACTCATGTTCACCATGTACGCTCAACACTTGAATCACTGGTTCACTAGTTTCTGCTGCGAAACTCTAGTGACTGTAGAGCTTAATTGCCCCTTTGTTATTTTACTGTATTGTACATCCCCAATTGTCACCTTCATCATGGTAACAATGGTTTCTCAACCGACGCGTGGTATCTCTTACCGTTAGCGAATTCGGTGAGTTATACACTTTCATTTACTGTGTATACCACTATGTATTTCACAATGATCGACTTGTTCCCTTCGACTTACTGTCGGTTGAGATTGAGCTACTACCTAGTGTGTAGTGCTCTCTCAGCTATTTCCAACATTTGGGGTATATTCCATACCGATATTTGACAGTTAGTGCTACTGTAGTCACTTACTGTTAATCATATCTCCACATTTGGTTTTGTACAAGTACTTTTTATTGGTGCGGCCTTGCATTTCCTATGCATCGGCCATTATAACATTATTCCTCCATAATTAACATGTTTCCAATTCCTAGCTATCCCACTCGATCATTACTGCGCAAGTGCAATACCAAAACACTCAGTCATACAGAGTGCAGAGGCGTAAACTCTTGACAGTAAATCCCTTATGCGATTCGCCATGGAATTCACACTGAGTTCCTCATCACACAGTACCTACCACTGGCTTATTGCCCAGTCTGTTTAATATCACTTATCTTGCATCTCCACTGAGTTTAACTCATAACTGGTCTTATCTGTTACATTATCGTTTAACAACATTTATACAACGGTCGCTTGTTGCGCACCGTGCTCTTACTCCCTGTATAACATCAGCTTATATCGTATTTATTGTCACATTAACTTCCACACATATACTTACATTATTCACATTATGGTTCGTCATTCATTTGGATGACCACCGAATGCTCCTGGAGCATTGATCATTTAAGTCACAAGCCGGCATTATTCAGTTCGGTGTTTCACTTTATGCACATATACTACTAAGCTAACTGCTCTCTTTCAATAATAACATCGTCCATCCTTAACATATTTCTTGAACTTGATTCACATAACTACCGCTCCTGCGGTCTCACAATATCGAGAGGTATCCCCACTCTTAATGCAGTGGTTCGTTCTCCACTCTATTCACTTATATAACATAAACTTTTACAATCAATCTAATTTATATAACATATCTTGCTTATGGCTCATAAGCCTTATTTGCCTTGAGCTGGGCTCATTGTAGGCTGTCCACACACACGTACTTTTCTGTACAATATTACATGGTTTGGATATTATATTGGCTCCATGACAAGTCGTTGCATCACGTTTCCTTTCATGGGATGCCCCTTAGGATTGTCAGTTCGTCTCCTGACAACTTATGTCTAAACTGGGTGTTAGTTTCAACCCTTATGTTTCTGTCATGTATTTCATTCAACAATTGTTGATGCGAACACCCCTCAAGGATTGCTCCTGGGTGTTGCTAAGTTATGCTTTTACATTTAGTTCACACTTATTGATATATTGAGTTAGCCACGCCGTTCGCGTTCTCAATTGGCTTATTATCTCCTTTTGTGAAGATCAACATTTCCTGGTAGTGTAGGTACTCATTCTGGGAGTTTCATCCCGTTTGTTGCACATTAATGTGTCCACATTAGGCATCTGCTTTGCCATTTACAGGCTGGGTCACCATTCCAGCTATAATGTTTATCCCTGAGGAATTCTTAAGACATGTGTGATGTCTTTATATAACAGTTAGTGCACTTCGCACTTCCTGACTCTTAAAACATTTCCTTGAAAATGAATTCACTGACTCCTTTAGTCTAGTTATCTCAACTGAGTCCCTTAACTTCAATCATTCCTTGTAATCTCTAGCTTTTGTTTGATTTATACTGCTGACCGTAGACGGAGTCGACTACTTCCCGTGTTTCGGACTCTACTCGTATACATATATGGGGTATCATACTGATACATTGCTACTTACCCAACTAGCCCATAAGTAGGTCTGTCAGGCCCACAAGCTCCTATCGGAGTGCGGTTGTCCCACAACACAGTTGGTACACTTGTAGTGTCCGTCACACACCTAGGTGAAGTATTCTGTTGTCAACTCCCTTATATTGTCCCGTGACAATATTCATTCCTTGCTTCCCGAACTTAATCGAGGGAAAGTTCATCCACTGTCGTATCTTATCAACTGCTCTTGGTTTTACTGGTTTGGTTTAAAAGAAGGTCGGAAAGAAGTGTTGGTTTGAAAGAAAATCTGGTTTTGCAAAGAAAAAGGGTTTGAATAAATCTGGGTTGAAAGAAAATTTTCATGGTTTCACAACATCTTCTTACCTTAGCCAAGTCTAGCTTTTTGCTGACTGGTGTACTTACAATCACAGAGGTTAGGCTACCAAGCCCTTCCATGGTCAATGATCACATTTAACTTTCATGGTACTCTTACTAATACTTGTAGTGGTTATAAATTTCCCGAACAGCCCTGTTATAGCAGCACTTGCTATGGCAAGTGCGCCATGCTAACTGGCTATCGGTTTAACACATACGGTTATGGTATTGTTTTACCCATACTGTCACAGTGGCCTTGTTGGCCCTCACTGATCTTACTGCCTTGATAATAACTCTTCTAGGTGACTTCTCACTGTCTTCATGACGATATCAACTAGGGTGTTTCCCATTCTGGGAGACCCCCTTACTTAGTATTGTATTCTCTTGTAGCCCATTCCACGTATTATCGCGGTTACTGAGACTTGTCTCTTGTTTGGGTACTACGTTGTAGTTCCTTTGTCGGTTGGTATACCATCGGGTTATTTCAACTGTGGTTCCGTAGACACTGTCTCGGTTTTAATCCACTTCTTGCCTGTTGCACGGTCGGTGCGTTGCAAGCTGGTTACTCTCGACTGCTTGCATGTCGACCCAGGTTGCCGGAAATTCTATTCCTCTATGCACAAGATCCTTCATTCATTGCCATGAAATGCGGTCAACATTGTTCAGATGGAGACCGTCTCCGGGATTCCCAGTTTTCGGGATCTACCGTGTGACAGGTTCTCCGTACCTTTAGAGGTACTTAATAACAGCCAGATCGGGTATTCCCGAGTATGAGAGGACTTTCATCTCTCTGGCGTTGTTTCCCAAGTTATAAAACAGGGATTGTGGAGGGTGGGATGGATATTGTAGGTTTCCAGTATTCACTGGTAGTTCCTATCTAGCGTATCTCTCACGCTATCACTCAACCCTTAACCCAAAGTACTTGAATCCTAACTCGGTACTTCCTAAGCTCGGTAATTCAGTCATCAGAGCGATACTTCGCTCTGATACCACTTTTTGTAACACCCCATCCAACATTTACATACTTACAATAAACTGCAGCGGAAATACAAACCTCTTCACATTACTTAACTCGTTGGTGTTACACGCCGTTAGCCACCCACGTGGCTAACAAGGCTAATCCATATACATTGTACCGGTCTGATGGGCTAAATTCCCGAGCGACTATACATTGTTATTCCTTTACATTAACAACAACAACAACAACATACACCTTATCAACTATACCGAGTATTATAAACTGGTGCCGACAACAATATCGGTCTTACTACACCTACTGTATAAATATACTTAAATGATTACCCATGTACGACTACTACCCGTCCTACTCTCGAACGGCTTCCAGCACTTCGTACCTGAAATAGGAAAAGAAGAGAAAGGGTGGCCCCCAAGGGGCATCAGCACCTTTGCTGGTATGGTAATCCCGCAGCCCACATGCTACCGGGCCACGCACAACTAATTGTCGTCTTAACATGCAGTTGATTATATTTAAATCATGCATGTAACAATAAACACACAACACTTAACATTTCGCCTCAATGGGCTCAACAATCGGATAATACATCCTACTTAATAAGTCACCCAGGGTATTCATCATCCCTAGAGTGTTTCTCCTCCAATGGAGCTACTTCCTTAATAGACGACACATACCCTTAAGTCGGGTTATCCTTAAACGCCTCCTATCACAAACTGGGAATCATATCCATGATCCACACAATCTACATTATACAACATATAACATACACTACATACAACACCTAACAACACTTTGCACGTTTCCACGTACACAACATAATACCGCAATGGATATTGCATCACAACAAAACACATGACACAACGGGAATGGTTCGCTTAGGAACCGACCCAAACATTGTTTACACACTGGTGAGCCTAGAGAATGTTGCCAGTCTCATGATAAGCTCGTTATACAATAACAACAACACTCATTACCGTCCTAATAGTTGGACGAGTAACTTAAGTTAAGGCGGTTCGGGTTTGGAGGCCCGAACACACCACACAAACACATGTTCCCCCTAAACCGATCATAAGTCAGAATAGCTAAGCTTTGGAGTAAGCTAATGGGAGATCATAACCCGTGAGGGAAACAACCATAACAAAGAGAAGGGTAAGGCTAGGAAGGATACCCTCTGTTATACCCAAAATTTTGACCCCCCTGGTTAGGGTCTGCAAGGTTTTGGTATCGTGAGGGATATTGATCGGGTAATGAGGGATTCCGGCTCGATTGGGTGTTCCAGGTCCTGAGGAGCAGTTTCGTCATTGTCAGGGGCGTTTTCGTAATTTTTAAGGCTTTTGGGATCTCCTATAGGCTTTCTCTCTCCAAAGGGTGCCCAAATCAGCTCGAAATGCTTTGATATTTTAACCCATGATAGAGGATGACATTTTAAGCATAATGGCGTTGGAATTTTGATTTTTTGAATTTCCAATAATTTTCTAGCAATTTCTGACTGAATCTGACGAGAAATTCAATTTAAAAATGCTCCAGCATTTAAAAAATTCGTTTCCACCTCAGAAAATTCATAATATCCATTCTTGACATGTGGTTAAAATTTCATAGCAAAATTCCTTTGGGAAGTTACTTAGTTAAAATATCGAAAAATCTTACTTTTACTAGATTCTCTTTATCTTTAAGAAAGTCTATATAAGGGGATAGGTTTTTGGATAAAATCAGAACCTCATATGCTCAAGAACCCTAGAGGGTCAGAAAACACAGCCTCCTCTCTCTCTCTCACGTTTTCCAACACCCGGCCACCCAAATCATACTGAAAATCCCCCGAAATCACCATCTAAACACGTTTTCCAATCCCCAAAGCACCAATAATCATCAAAACCTCACAAAAACACCTCCAAAACGTGAAGAACAGCAAGAACAACCAACAACCAGAAGCTTGGGTCGAAATCCTCTCGGGTCTGCCATCAACGGAGCACTCGACGAATCCCGGTGTGAAGAAATGTTGTGAATCCGAAGGTAAAACAGGTAGAAACTCCACTTCCCTAATTCACCACGGTATTATCTGTCTTGCCTCAAAATTTGGGCTCAAACTAACCTTCGTACGCTTCTGTATTGTTTTATTCAAGCTTCTGTCCAATAACTTGTTACCAAGTTTCGTGCATAATTCGAATTCAAATTGAGAACTTTCGACCACTAACGTATTGTACATCTTTCAGGCTACGCACCCATAAAATTTGAGCCGAAAACACCTTCGGGAACAGCCTCAAAGCCGCCGTCCGAGGGCTGTCCGCACCCACGGACGTTGTGTCCGGGGTCCCGGACTCCCTGTCCGTAAGCTCGGACACCCACGGACGGCGGCAGGATTTTAAAAATTTAAAAATTAGGTTTTTTAATAGTGTCCGGGCCCACGGACAGTCTGTCCGAGGCCCCGGACTTTACAATTTTCTGTTTCCTGTTTAATTCGACTTTTATTGTTATGTAGGTTAATTGGGGTCCGTGGCTTCGGACATTAGGTCCGTGGCTACGGACGGAAACAAAATTTGACCTAATTCTGCCTCCGAAACCCTAGTTTAGGTATTTTAATTTCCACTTTAATTTTCTGTCAAAAAACGTTAAAAAATAAAAAAAAACAGAAGCGCGCACCTAGGTTAAAAACAACTTTGTAGAAAGCCATAATTGAACCAAGTAGAGGAAAAACGACCTAGGAAGGGTAATGAAAGTAATTGAACCCTAATTAAGTCGAATATCAAGCCCCGAACCCGAACTCTCCTTTCCTAATTTGATCTAGGTTAAAATTAGGTGGCGACTCGTAATAGGTTCCAGTGAGCTAGCTTAGGTTTTAATAATTATTGTTATATGACATAGTTATTAATCTTAGGCTATAAGTGGACCTAAAACCCGATTAGATCCTAATCAACTTAATCAACATAGGATAGGGTTTAAAATCGAGGCTCACAGACTGGCGACTCTGCTGGGGATAAACTCTTAATATTAACTTGTTTAATTTTAAGAAAGAGGGCTTAACTCGAAAAATGTTTATTTATGGCTTTATTACTTTGTTTGTTTACTTTGTGTGCACTTAATTTTCTGCACCTTTACATCATATGAGAGCGAGGGTCCACCTAAACCAATTTCACCCCGGGACCCGTTTGAGGGTCCCCTGTCTGGGACTCACACCTTTTAGGTGATGTGAATAAGCGGGGGAAAAGAGGAGGATGTCGTCTAACCACATCCCCTTAATACCTGGGCCTTAGCCCCAAGCGTTTCCCTGGCAGTGTCCTTACCTAGCCCATTGTTTGGTCAGTCAAAGACCCGGCCGCAGACGCACACCTTCAGGTGATGTGAAAAAAGTGGGGAAGCCCAAAGAGAATAGCGTGCAAGCCCTATTTTTGTGGCGACCTGGGCCCAAGCCCAAGCACCTCTCCGGATCGATCCATACCCAAATTGATTTAACCGTCAAGTGAGGACATGTTGAATTTGTGTGGGCCTTGTTTGCTTGTATGATCGGCCCACTACCCAGCCTAGAGATTGATAGGAACTTCTCCTACATCAACCTAGCCCAACGCGAATTGGCAGCTCTATTTGTTTGCGGCCCAGAGGCCCTGTTTGGTTCAACATGTGAGTCGTTCGGGCTTCGGCCCAAAAGCCTAGACTTAGGTGATTTCTCTTCTGGCCCATTTTGAATTATCCAATTAGTTCTAGGCCCATAAAAAGGAAATCCACCTGAACTTGAAATAACTCACAAGTCCTGAAAATAAAATCTTTTTCGGCTTAGCAACCATCTTCTCTGGCCCAAAGAAAGTTAGGCCCATTCGTGATTTAGGGATCGTTCCAGCCCATGTTCTTTATTTCAGGCCCAAACACATTTCGGCCCAAGGGCTCATTCTAGTCTAGGAAAACTCTTCACTCGGGCTCTGACCCAAAATCCTAGATCTAGGTGCCATCTTTTAGGCCCAACCAAAACCACTCGGCCCAAATTCCAGTTCATATATAGAGCAATCAGTCCGGCCCAAGTACCACACTCATGACTCATTTCATCTAGGCCCATAGACTAGTTCATAGTTTTGGCCCATGAGCTTCGCTCTCAGTCCAGAATTTCAGCCCATAAAACATTTGAATCCAAGATAGTTTGGATAATTCATTCATTCCAGTTTCCGGCTTCAAGGCCCAACAGGAACACCAAAAAATAAATAAGTCATCACGTCATTTCACCGTCATCCACTATCTTGATCACATACATCCCATGTGTCTCACCACACTCCCCTCTCCACATGAAACTCATTCTTGCGCGGGGAATATCTCACCTCCTTGTCGGCTTCCACCACTTGTCACCTCCGATAGAAAGTTTCACCGTACACTGAAAGCATCCCACTACCATGCTTTGCTTTCATCACTACATCACTCCACCAAAACAGCAAGACTTCATCGCCACGTACCACCACACATACAGCCACCTCCAACGAATAACCTGGGTATTCAAAAGGCTTGTCAAAAAAAAAACCCCACAATAATACTGGGGGCAATCTGAGTTAAGGGTCGATAATGTTTATTTCATTGATTTAAAGCGCGTGAACAAGTCTCTGAGTGAACATTTCGCGAGAGTGCCTTGAGCGGTAAAACCATGAGTGAAAGAGCATGTCATTTTTACGTGACTCTAGAGAGATCACATTCAAAGGTAAGGAAAACGGCATAACTCCGACCGAAGGAGACACTTTGTAAATTTACGCTTAAACTGTGAAAAGTAACAAAGAACGGATACACAACTATTAGGGATGACGAAGCACCTAGGTACAGCACCACACAGCCAAAAGCTTGTGAACCCTGACATTACACCCTAGGCACCCCCGCTGAGCTTTTCGTATACGTTCCCCTTTTACAACACTACAAACTCCACAAAACAAGCCAGCCAATGATGAATGACCGACCCGGTGACCAAAGGAAGCAAGGAGCCCGACTTCCGAACAGCAACTTCACAAGTCCAAAGAAGCAAAACCGCTACCAGCGTGACGAAATGATCCGCAAATGGTCCCAAAGTGACACAGGATCCAAACGAGCTAACATCAAAAACAGCTCTCAAAGTTCAAAACCGGGAAACACAAGAACCCCGAAGAAAGAGAAATTCAAAGAAAGGCGAACCTGAAAAGCCTCGAAGAAATCCAAAATCAGAAAGAAGATAGAAGGTGCAAGGAACAACCCAAAAGTTCCAAGTCCCAAGTTCACAAGCGAAGTCATCACGAAGTAGCCAAACGACTTCAATACAAAGAAGGCAAGTCCGAGAGACGGTCCAAGTTGCAGCTTTGGTCACCCTTATAGCTCCACATATCATAAACACTCTCCATTGTCCTGTTGTCATTCATCACACCCCATAACCACGATATAAGCTTAAAAGACTTCCGACCTAGTAGTTGTGTATCCAATCACGTGAAAGTAACAGGTTGAACGCGTAAATCTAACAAATGTCAAATTCAATGGTTGGGATGTTTTGACCAAAATGAGAGCATGACTGCAAGCATTAAACACCT
The DNA here is from genome assembly GCA_023374045.1 of Limonium bicolor. Classification (NCBI taxonomy): domain Eukaryota; kingdom Viridiplantae; phylum Streptophyta; class Magnoliopsida; order Caryophyllales; family Plumbaginaceae; genus Limonium; species Limonium bicolor. Next base: position 458,210,512 of record CM041776.1, on the reverse strand, counting down.
TGAGTGTAGGATAGAAAGCACCACATCAAGATAAACCTTGACCTTGTGAGAATGAGACTTGTTTTGCGCAATTAATCAAAGAAAATACTGGGGGCAATCGATCGTTCCGATCGATTGCCAAAAATCCTAAAGAACTCAGATTGCCTTAAGGAAAAATACTGGGGGCAATTGTTGGTCCCAACAATTGCAACAACGACACCGATTGGGGCCCAAAAGTCAGAAACCCAAAGGATTCAAACCCTTCTCATACCACTCAGGCCCGTCCTAAGCCCTACCTCCACTTACAAACATTCACAGGCCCGTCCTAAGCCCTACCTCCACTTACAAACATTACAGGCCCGTCCTAAGCCCTTCCTTCACGTCAAATTCCCACAGGCCCGTCCTAAGCCCTACCTCCACTTACAAACATTCACAGGCCCGTCCTAAGCCCTATCTTCACACTCAAACATTCATAGGCCCATCATGAGCCCCACCATCTCCAGATTTGACATAAACCCTAATCCTTCTACATCCATTTAGACCCATCATACATTTTCCTCACGTTCACTTAGAACAACCCTTAGGCTCGTCATAAGACCTAGATCCATCTTAGGCTCGTCATAAGACCTAGTTCCATCCTATAGGCTTCGTCATAAGACCTAGACTCCAACCTTAGGCTCGTCATAAGACCTAGATCCATCCTTAGGCTCGTAGTAAGACCTAGATGCATCCCTTTAGGCTCGTCATAAGACCTAGTTTCAACCCTTAGGCTCGTCATAAGACCTAGATCCTTCCCTTAGGCTCGTCATAAGACCTAGAACCATCCTTTAGGCCCGTCATAAGACCTAGTTGCATTCTCTTAGGCTCGTAGTAAGACCTAGCGTTACCCTTTAGCTTACCCACTCTCATCAAACACATTGCATTCATCACATTCATATAGGCTCGTCATAAGACCTAGTTGCATTATCCAGGCGCGTCACAAGACCTGGCGACAGAAAAGTTGGCGAGGTGATGGCAATAAATCCTCCTTTTGCGATGTCAACTTATTTTCGGGATCAACGAATGGTGGGCAAAGGCAATAAGTCCCCAGGGTTTTTACCAGGAGTTATCCCTGCACACCGGCTTGGGGGGCGATGGCAATAAGTCCACATTGGGTCCAGCCAGGAGCATCGGCACGGGTTTCGGTCCCCCAGAAGCATCCGAGCATCATCAGCATCATCAGCATCATCAGCATCATCAGCATCGTCAACATCATCGGCATTATCATCAGCATCAGCATCATTTGCATCATTAGCATTTCAGCATTCTTGCATTTGCATCCAGTTTTCACATCCTAGGCAGTCAACGCCTTAGAATAGCTTGACATCATTTTCACCACTTTAGGTAGTCAGCGCCTTAGAATAGCTCGACAGCATATCATCATCCTAGGCAGTCAACGCCTTAGAATAGCTTGACATCATTTTCACCACTTTAGGTAGTCAGCGCCTTAGAATAGCTCGACAGCATATCATCATTTCAGGTAGTCAACGCCTTAGAATAGCTTGACATCATTTTCACCACTTTAGGTAGTCAGCGCCTTAGAATAGCTCGACAGCATATCATCATTTCAGGTAGTCAACGCCTTAGAATAGCTTGACATCATTTTCACCACTTTAGGTAGTCAGCGCCTTAGAATAGCTCGACAGCATATCATCATTTCAGGTAGTCAACGCCTTAGAATAGCTTGACATCATTTTCACCACTTTAGGTAGTCAGCGCCTTAGAATAGCTCGACAGCATATCATCATTTCAGGTAGTCAACGCCTTAGAATAGCTTGACATCATTTTCATCACTTTAGGTAGTCAGCACCTTAGAATAGCTCGACAGCATATCATCATTTTAGGTAGTCAACGCCTTAGGATAGCCTGACATCGTATCATCCTTATAGGTAGTCGGCACCTTAGAATAGTCTGACATCACTTCATTATTACCTTTAGGTAGTCGGCACCTTAGAATAGCTCGACAATGCTTTGTAGCTTAGGTAGTCAGCGCCTTAGAATAGCTCGACAATGCTTTGTAGCTTAGGCAGTCAGCGCCTTAGAATAGCTCGACAATGCTTTGTAGCTTAGGTAGTTAGCGCCTCCGAGTAGCTGGGCATCGTTAACCCGGTTTCATACAACGTGGAGGATTCTGTGGAGTCCAAAATTTTGGGGCACCACTCAAGCATCAACCAGACTTTTCACATTCGTTACAAAGTCCAGTTGACGGGGGGCAATCTGTTATACCCAAAATTTTGACCCCCCTGGTTAGGGTCTGCAAGGTTTTGGTGTCGTGAGGGATATTTGATCGGGTAATGAGGGATTCCGGCTCGATTGGCGTGTTCCAGGTCCTGAGGAGCAGTTTCGTCATTGTCAGGGGCGTTTTCGTAATTTTTAAGGCTTTTGGGATCTCCTATAGGCTTTCTCTCTCCTCCAAAGGGTGCCCAAATCAGCTCGAAATGCTTTGATATTTTAACCCATGATAGAGGATGACATTTTAAGCATAATGGCGTTGGAATTTTGATTTTTCGAATTTCCAATAATTTTCTAGCAATTTCTGACTGAATCTGACGAGAAATTCAATTTAAAAATGCTCCAGCATTTAAAAAATTCGTTTCCACCTCAGAAAATTCATAATATCCATTCTTGACATGTGGTTAAAATTTCATAGCAAAATTCCTTTGGGAAGTTACTTAGTTAAAATATCGAAAAATCTTACTTTTACTAGATTCTCTTTATCTTTAAGAAAGTCTATATAAGGGGATAGGTTTTTGGATAAAATCAGAACCTCATATGCTCAAGAACCCTAGAGGGTCAGAAAACACGGCCTCCTCTCTCTCTCTCACGTTTTCCAACACCCGGCCACCCAAATCATACTGAAAATCCCCCGAAATCACCATCTAAACACGTTTTCCAATCCCCAAAGCACCAATAATCATCAAAACCTCACAAAAACACCTCCAAAACGTGAAGAACAGCAAGAACAACCAACAACCAGAAGCTTGGGTCGAAATCCTCTCGGGTCTGCCATCAACGGAGCACTCGACGAATCCCGGTGTGAAGAAATGTTGTGAATCCGAAGGTAAAACAGGTAGAAACTCCACTTCCCTAATTCACCACGGTATTATCTGTCTTGCCTCAAAATTTGGGCTCAAACTAACCTTCGTACGCTTCTGTATTGTTGTTTATTCAAGCTTCTGTCCAATAACTTGTTTACCAAGTTTCGTGCATAATTCGAATTCAAATTGAGAACTTTCGACCACTAACGTATTGTACATCTTTCAGGCTACGCACCCATAAAATTTGAGCCGAAAACACCTTCGGGAACAGCCTCAAAGCCGCCGTCCGAGGGCTGTCCGCACCCACGGACGTTGTGTCCGGGGTCCCGGACTCCCTGTCCGTAAGCTCGGACACCCACGGACGGCGGCAGGATTTTAAAAATTTAAAAATTAGGTTTTTTTAATAGTGTCCGGGCCCACGGACAGTCTGTCCGAGGCCCCGGACTTTACAATTTTCTGTTTCCTGTTTAATTCGACTTTTATTGTTATGTAGGTTAACTGGGGTCCGTGGCTTCGGACATTAGGTCCGTGGCTACGGACGGAAACAAAATTTGACCTAATTCTGCCTCCGAAACCCTAGTTTAGGTATTTTAATTTCCACTTTAATTTTCTGTCAAAAAACGTTAAAAAATAAAAAAAAAACAGAAGCGCGCACCTAGGTTAAAAACAACTTTGTAGAAAGCCGTAATTGAACCAAGTAGAGGAAAAACGACCTAGGAAGGGTAATGAAAGTAATTGAACCCTAATTAAGTCGAATATCAAGCCCCCGAACCCGAACTCTCCTTTCCTAATTGATCTAGGTTAAAATTAGGTGGCGACTCGTAATAGGTTCCAGTGAGCTAGCTTAGGTTTTAATAATTATTGTTATATGACATAGTTATTAATCTTAGGCTATAAGTGGACCTAAAACCCGATTAGATCCTAATCAACTTCATCAACATAGGATAGGGTTTAAAATCGAGGCTCACACCCTCTCCCAAACAACGCGCGACCGGCCAAACCGGATTCCTCATACTGTTAGTACATACTTACTTTAGATAATACTTAGAACCCCACTATGGAGTCTATCGCACCTACACACATACAGTATTACAACTGGGTTAAACACACAAGGGAGATCCCTACATTCACATACACATATCACACAATTAACACACGCATAGCCGTGGTTAGTACGTCCCATGGTACGGGTCGTTTACTCCGAATACCGAACTCTCATGTGATCCTAGACTCAGTTAACTAAGGTTAACACTTTCGAGGTTAAATGGTATCGGAGTTGTACACGCCACATAAATGAATTACTGTAAACTCATTACATGTTTAATCTTACAACATGGCAAACATACAGAAAAACACATTGGCATACAAGCCGGTGTAATCCAGTAGGACGCAGGTTGCAAGAAAACCATACCTGTCACCGGAGTCCACTTTACCACGTCCACTTATGTTCCTCGAGCAATTCTCGAACAACTGTTAACATCACATGTGTTTTTATTAACATTGGGGTAACAGGTTTGTTTAAAGTCTAACGCTTATAACTTTTCCCGTTAACTTAGTTAAATAACTTTACATCTTAACTTGTTTTACTTTCACCTTTTATTACAACCTTTCACCCACTTATTTACCATTAAAACTCACCCCTCATGTCCTTAACAACCTTATAACATCATTACCTATCAATCCCCATCATACACTCTTCTATACCTTAAAACAACAATTTTGGTCCATACAGTGGCCTGTCCGAACTTGTGTCCGGACTTCCCAAGTTCGGACACAGTTCGAGAGTGGAATTTTCCTTGTCCAACAGAGCCTGTCCGAACTTCCATGTCCGGACGGAAGTTCGGACAAGGCAAAATTCTCAATTCTCAAGCCTTTAAACACTTAGATAACTTTCCCCAAAGCCTCCAAAACTTATAGTTTATACTCCTTAAGTCCCTTAGTGATGATTTATGCCAATTCTAACCATTATACCAAGACATTTCTTCCAACAACATCATCATTCAAACATCCTTTCTTACATATCAAAACTCCTTATGTCATTCTTACAATTCCTTTCCCAAGCTTACACTTCCTCCTTAATTTTTCCAAATGGTATTTCACCAATATTGACCACTATACCAAGGTGTTTCCTCTACACCTTAACATCATCTCTCAACTCCTTTTCTTACTAACTAAATCTCCTTTTACAACTCCTTGAATTCTTTCTCAAAACCTTACTTAAACATCATTCTCCTCATTCATCAACATCACCCAAACCTTAAACAAACTTCTTCGGCTTCTCAATACACTCTCAAAACACACATTGAATTCCTAGAACTTCCAAGATAACACCTAATCCTTGCATCACTCTAAATCACCTTAACACATGTTTCTTCTCAAGTAAACATTTATTCACCTTTAACACTTCCTAGATCACCAAGACCATTTAAAACACTTAGAACTTCTCACACATTTTTCCCAAATTTGGCCATAGCTTCTCTTGTATATACTCATCCAACCACTTAGGTTTTTACCTTATTTCATTCAAAACACCTAAAATCCATCAAACACATTTTTATACACAAACTTCACACATTAAGCACTACATCACAATATAGTGCATAACTTAAATTGCTTGGCACTTAGGCCCTTAAATAACATGGCTCTTAGGCCCTTAAATAACATAAACCATAAACACTGAATTTCCCACATAATTATGCCTTTGACCTGCAAATACATACGCCAATACATATGTTCTTTTACTAGTCTCCTTGAGAACACTTTACTAGGTCATTCACCATTTGCTCTTTAGGTAGTTTTAACAAGCATTATAAGCTTATTTCTCCTAAGGCACTTAAACTACATTGAGATAGCTTGTTTACCTCTTTTTCCTCACAAACTTCTTTCTTGTTTCCTTGTAAAACCGGTGGGGTGTTTGGTTGTTTGTCAACTTCTAAACAATGTACAAATAATAGAATGAGTATTCAAGCATTATGCTTCATCTCATTGTAAACCCTAGTTACACATATTGTTTTAACACATTAAGGTAATTGTTTACCTTGGAATTGGAAGAGAACTTGAATAAGTATCAAGAGAGGACTCCTCCTAGCCCTTGGAAGATTCAAATGAAGCTAAGACAAGCAAGATAAATACACCATGGTGAGGTGAATGTTCGGTCAACATGAAAACATGGAGGAAACATGGATTTTCTTTGAGTTTCCTTACCTTGAAGCAAAGGAGAACAATAATATGTGAAAAGGTGAGCTCAAGCTCCATCAATGGTGAATCTCTTGGCACCGAAATGAGGCTTTGAAGATTTGAAAAGATAGAAGTGTAGAGCTTGCTCCAACTAGAAGAATGGTGGTCTTGAAATTAAATTTGGATAAGTGAGCTAGATTTTACAAGAGTTCAAAGGTGGACTTCCATGGTGGGTGGGATATATTACCGAGGAGAGAACAGAAGAAGAGAGGAAGAAGAAGTTGGAACCGTGTGAAATGAGGAAGGACAAGAGAGAATGAGATAAGTTTGCTTTAAGAAGATATTTGTAACTTATAAAGCAAATAGTACTTTACTTAAAGTTTTACTTTACTTATTTGATTTATTTACAACTTGGTGACTCACTACTACAAAAACCGGCCACCATTTAGTTAGAAGGGTAATATAGTCTTTATTGACTCATTTAATTACTTATAACATCATATGTTACAAACTAGCTTATAAAAATCACTATTCACAAACTAAGGCACATAGAAGTGAAATTTTGATTTCCCATTATATAGCCACCCAAATGTGATACTATATAGTACATGTAATTAAAGAGTAATGATGGACATTTAGCCATTCAAAACTCATTTAAAGACAATTTTTCAAAAACGTGCTTTAAGACTCCTTAAAGCACATTTTGTGTTTTAACTTGTTTTCAAGCTTGGTTTTCTTTGGTAATTGATTTAATATGTTCATTAATATATTTATAAAGTATAGGTATGACCATTAGGTCTTATACACATTTATCCCAAGCTTAGAGCACATTTTTGCTCTTATTGACTTTAAGGTATTTCTTGTGTTTTATTTGGTTTAACTGTCCACCAAAGTTTTCCTAAGGACTTATTTAGCCTTATTAAATCATAATTAAATGTTATCAAGTCTTGGTAGGCTCTTTGGGTCCTAACCAAGTTCACTCATAGCTTAGAGCATGTTTTTGCTCAAAACTGTCTTAATGTTATTGCATTTATTATGGTTTAAATTGTTCACTGATGTTACTAAGGCACTTTTTAGCCTTTACATACCATAATTTGATATTTAAACCACATATCAAGGTTTGGGGTATTTCAACATATGTGTGGACAGCCTACAATGAGCTCAGCTCAAGGCAAACAAGGCTCATAAGCCATAAGCAAGATATGTTATATAAATTCAATTGATTGCAGAAGTTTATGTTATATAAGTGAATAGAGTGGTAAACAAACCACTGCATTAAGAGTGGGGACACCTCTCGATATTCTGAAACCGCAGGAGCGGTAGTTTTGTGGACCAAGTTCAAGAAATATGTTAAGGATGGACGATGTTATTATTGAAAGAGCGCAGTTAGCTTAGTAGTATGTGTGTATAAGGTGAAACACCGAGCTGAATAATGCCGGCTTGTGACTCGAATTATCGATGCTCAAGGAGCATTCGGTAGTCATCCAGATGAATGATGAACCATGATATAAGTATGGGTGTGGAAGTTAATGTGACAGTAAATACCATGCAAGTTAGTGTTATGTTATACAATAAGTACGGTGCGCAGTAAGCGACCGTTGTATAAGTATTGTTAAACGATAATGTAGCAGATAAGACCAGCTATGAGTTAAACTCAGTGGAGATGCAAGGTAAGTGATGTTAAATAAACTGGGCAATAAGCCAGTGGTAGGTACTATGTGATGAGGAACTCAGTGTGAATTCCATGGCGAATCGCATAAGAGATTTACTGTCAAGAGTTTACACCTCTGCACTCTGTATGACTGAGTGTTTTGGTATTGCACTTGCGCAGTAATGATCGAGTGGGATAGCTAGGAATTGGAAACACGTTAATTGTGGAGCAATAATGTTATAATGGCCGATGCATAGGAAATGCAAGGCCGCACCAATAAAGAGTGCTTGTACAAAACCAAATGTGGAGATATGATTAACAGTAAGTGACTACAGTAGCACTAGCTGCCAAATATCGGTATAGAATATACCCCAAATGTTGTAAATAGCTGAGAGAGCACTACACACTAGGTAGTAGCTCAATCTCAACCGACAATAAGCCGGAAGGGAACAAGTCAATTATTGTGAAATACATAGCTGTATACACAGTAAATTGTTATGGAAGTGGATAGAAAGTTTATAACCCACCGAATTCGCTAACGGTAAGAGATACCACGCGTCGGTTGAGAAACCATTGTTACCAAGATGAAGGTGACAATTGAGGATGTACAATACAGTAAGAATAACAAATGGGGCAATTAAGCTCTACAGTTATTAGAGTTTCGCAGCAGAAACTAGTGAGCCAGCGATTCAAGCGTTGAATGTGCATGGTGAACATGAGTGAATGGCTAATTATTAACGCCTAGAAGCCTAACAGGCCAGAATCGAAACCAACTAAGAGTTTAAACAAACTCCAATGAGAATTCTTGGTTTAGGAACTAAACCGCCAATATGGTTAAGACCCTCTAATCAGAATCCATTGTGTAATAGACCGCGTGGAAGTTAAAACACTTCACGACGGCAGAACATTTTAAGCTAATGTTTAGTGATTGATTACGTGGGCGTAATCCCTTTTAAGGGGGGTAGAGCGTAAAACCACTTAGTGTATATTACCGTACAAGTGTACGTAGTGTATGTGATTTATATTGTGCATAGCACAAATTATATTATTGTTTTGATGATTGGTGTGTGTGTTACGTAAACATACACATTCATTCATGGTTTAATTGTGGTAATTGCGCACAGAAGATGCGAATACCATTGTAATAAGTGTGTGTGTTTGTTAACAGTTGTGTGTGATAGTACAAGTGTGGGGAGTAGAGAAACTCCCGGGGGAACAAAAGCCCCGACAGTGTATAAAGGTAAAACCAGGTGTTGTATTTTGATAAAATATATGTGTATATATATATATACTTTATAGTGATGCATAAAAGGGTATGAAACCGACATAGAACCTAGTGAGAATAAGATTCCCTAGGCTACAGGATTAAAGTGAATGGAGGTAACTGATAAACGGAGTTCTATCCTTTGGAGATGTTATGATCATGATTAGAATGATTTAAAAGATAGAAAATTGGAAATGAGTGATTTAATTGATGCTTGAAAATGAAGTGGGAGGTGGAACTTGATTTGCATGTGATCAAGGGAAGCCGAACACAAATTGGGGTGGAAGGATAGTTCAACACTGATGCTGATCACATCAGGGTTGGATGATTCTTGAAGCTCCCTATAAGTGGTCACGAATAACCACGCTAATAAAAGAAGCAAAGAGCTTAAGTTGGACTTGGAGTTGTGTGTGTTTTCAAAAGGATTTTCAATTGGTATTTATAAAACGTTGATGGATACTTTACATAATTAAAGTTCTCTTATTTAACCTCACAAGGAAATTTTAAATTTAAGTGGTTGTTTTGATCTCCCAAAGGCACGGGGACGGAAGGTGTCCATCGCGACCGGGTTCTGCGGGATCACAGTGTGTATGTAAAAGATATTTTTGATTGTTATACATGCTATGACATGTTGTGTTGTATGTGTAATAAATGTTATTTTGACTTTGATCTTCTAAAAGTGTATGCTATTGAGACCTATGAGTCTAAATGTGTTGTGTTACATAGACCTAAGTGTCTGAAGACTGTTATGTTATGGGGACCTATGAGTCCAAATGTTGTGATGTTACCCGAGACCAGTGAGTCCAAGGGGTTGTTATGTATGTGTAAGTGTTGTTAAGATACCCGGACCAAAGAGTCCGAGGTTATCATGTGGATATGTTATGTTATGTGTGGATGTGAATGTGTTGCCCGGACCATTAAGTCCGAGGTTGTGATGTAAAGTGTGTTTGGTTATGGAAGTTTATTTCCAAGTGATTCCTGTGTTCAAATCAAATGATGTGAGGAAAGTGTGAACTTCGAGGACGAAGTTCTTTTAAGGGGGGTAGATTGAAATACCCCAAACCTTGATATGTGGTTTAAATATCAAACTATGTTATATAAAGGCTAAAAAGTGCCTTAGAAACATCAGTGGACAATTTAAAATATAGTAAAGTGCAATAAAGCACTAAGACACAGTATGAGCAAAAACATGCTCTAAGCTATGAGTGAACTTGGTTAGGACCCAAAGAGCCTACCAAGACTTGATAACATTTAATTATGATTTGATAGGGCTAAATAAGTCCTTAGGAAACTTTGGTGGACAGTTAAACCAAATAAAACACAAGGAAATACCTTAAAGTCAATAAGAGCAAAATGTGCTCTAAGCTTGGAATAAATTTGTATAAGACCTAATGGTCATACCTATACCTTATAAATATGTTAATGAACATATTAAATCAATTACCAAAGAAAACCAAGCTTGAAAACAAGTTAAAACGCAAAATGTGCTTTAAGGAGTCTTAAAGCACGTTTTTGAAAAATTGTCTTGTAAATGAGTTTTGAATGGCTAAATGTCCATCATTGCTCTTTAATTAACATGTGTACTATATAGTATCACATTTGGGTGGCTATATCAATGGGAAATCAAAAATTTCACTTCTATGTGCCTTGGTTTGTGAATAGTAACTTTTATAAGCTAGTTTGTAACATATAATGTTATAAGTAATTAAATTGGTCAACAAAGACTATTATACCCTCCTAGGCATATGGGGGCCGGTTTTTCATGGTGTGAGTCACCAATATGTAAAAGAAATCAAATAAGTAAAGTAAAACTTAAAGTAAAGTACTATTTTGCTTTATAACATAAATATCTCCAAAAAGCAAACTCATCTTCTCATTTCCTTCTCTTCTTTCATTTCACACGGTTTCTTCACCTTCTCCTTTCCTCCATTTACGATTTGCAACAGCCCTCTCTTCTCCATCTTCATTTCTTTGCCAAATCCAACTCCATGCTCCAAATCAAATTCTAAGACTATATTTGTCTTAGTTAGACCAAGCTCTACACTTCTATCTTTTCAAATCTTCAAGAACTCCATTTTGGTGCCATGAAGATTCACCATTGAAGGAGCTTGAGCTCATATTTTCATGCCTTGTCATTCTCCTTGGCTTCAAGGTGAGGAAACTCAAAGAAAAATGACATTTCCTCCATGTTTTGTTGTTGTCCGAAAATTCACCATTAATGGTGCTCTTATATTGGCTTGTTCTAGCTTTCATTCCAAGCTTTCATGGACTAGGTGGAGTCCTCTCTTGATACTCATTCAAGCTCTCTTTCCATTCCAAGGTGAAACAATCATTTTAATACCTTAAACAATATATGTAACTAGGGTTTACAATGAGATGAAGCATGATGCTTGAATACTCATTATGTTGTTTGTATAATGTTTAATAGTTGAAAAGGAACCAAATGCCTTACCGGTTTTGTAAGGAAACAAGAAAGAAGTTTGTGAGGAAAAGAGGTAAATATGCTATCTTAATGAGATTTAATGCCTTAGGAGAAATAAGCTTATAATGCTTGTTAAAACTACCTAAAGAGCAAATGGTGAATGACCTAGTAAAGTGTTCTCAAGGAGACTAGTAAAAGAACATATGTGATGGTGTATGTATTTGCAGGTCAAAGGCATTATTTATGTGGGAAATTCAGTGTTTATGGCTTATGCAATTTAAGGGCCTAAGAGCCATGTTATTTAAGGGCCTAAGTGCCAAGCAATTTAAGTTATGCACTATATTGTGATGTAGTGCTAAATGTGTGAAGTTTGTGAATAAAAATGTGTTGATGGATTTTGGTGTTTTGAATGAAATAAGGTAAAAACCTATGTGTTTGGATGTGAGTATATACAAGAGAAGCTATGGCCAAATTTGGGAAAATGTGTGAGAAGTTCTAAGTGTTTTAAATGGTCTTGGTGAACTAGGAAGTGTTAAAGGTGAATAAGTGTTTACTTGAGAAGAAAACATGTGTTAAGGTGATTTAGAGTGATGCAAGGATTTAGGTGTTATCTAGGAAGTTCTAGGAATTCAAGTTGTGTTTTGAGAATGTATTTAAGTCTTGGAGGAGTTTGTTTAAGGTTTAGGTAATGTTGATATCCAAGGAATAAGTGTTGATTAAGTAAGATGTGAAAAAGGAGATTTAGTTAGTAAGAAAAGTTGAGAGATGATGTTAAGGTGTAGAGGAAACACCTTGGTGTAGTGGTCATTATTGGTGAACTACCACTTAAAAATCACAAGGAGAAAACATCCCAAGTGCTAGGAACTTTGTAAGAAATTTGTGGATGATAAGATGGTTTTGGTGAGTGATTTAAAGAGTTTAGCACATGGCTAAAGGTGTGTTTGATGTGCCAAATGATGTTAGGAAACATTATAAGGCTTTAGGAGAAGTTTGGTGAAATTGGTTAAGCGTTTAAAGACTTGGAAATTGAATGTTTTGCCGTGTCCGAACTTCCGTCCGGACATGGAAGTTCGGACAGGCTCTGTTGGGTAAAGGATTTTCTCATTCTCGAACTGTGTCCGAACTTGGGAAGTCCGGACACAAGTTCGGACGTGACTGTTTCTATCTGGGATTTACTCTCGAACTGTGTCCGAACTTGGGAAGTCCGGACACAAGTTCGGACAGGCCACTGTATGGACCAAAATTGTTGTTTTAAGGTATAGAAATGATGTGTAATGATGGGGATTGATAGGTAATGATGTTATAAGGTTGTTAAGGACATGATAGGTGAGTTTTAATGGTAATTAAGTGGGTGAAAAGTTGTAATAAAATGTGAAAGTAAAACAAGTTAAAATGTAAAGTTATTTAACCAAGTTAACGGGGAAAAGTTATAAGCGTTAGACTTTAAACAAACATTGTTACCCCAATGTTAATAAAAACACATGTGATGTTAACAGTTGTTCGAGAATTGCTCGAGGAACATAAGTGGACGTGGTAAAGTGGACTCCGGTGACAGGTATGGTTTTCTTGCAACCTGTGTCCTACCGGATTACACCGGCTTGTATGCCAATGTGTTTTTCTGTATGTTTGCCACGTTATGAGATAAATCATGAAACGAGTTTACAGTCGTTATTGTTATTGTATGTTTACGTGCCGATACCGGTAACCTCGAATGCGCTTGAAGGGCTAGTTAACCACTATTAGGTAAACGTAGGAGAACGGTATCCGGTAACAACGTTTCCGACTTAAGGAACGTTCTAACCACGGCTATGCGTGAGTTGGTTATGTGATGTTCGTGTGTGATGTTTGTATGTGAATGTATGAATCTCTCTTCCCTTGTGTATGTCTAACAAGACTTAACCCAATGTTTGTGATTGTTTAATAAAGTTCAAAGTTGAACTTCTAACAAGTGCTAACGGGGGAGTGAGGAGTCCGGTCTGTTCCGGCCACGCGTGTGAGTATGGGGGTCGTTGTCATAGCAGGTTCGATCCTCTCTGTATGTTATGGTTGTTTTCCAATTTGGTTCCCAACCTTCCCTTTAGCTTAACCAAGGCTATTACTGACTCACGTCGGGCCACAGGGGCATACTATTGTTATGTTTGTTTCGGTGTGCTTGGATCACTATATCCGAGACACCTTGTGTTAAGTTAACCGTTCATTTAACGAGACGGTAACGAGTTATGTAACGAGCTTATCATGAGACTGGCAACATTCTCTAGGCTCACCAGTGTATTAGTAATGTTTGGGTCGGTTCCTAAGAGGACCATTCCCGTTATGTTATGTATCTTTGTTGTGATGCAATATCTATTGCGGTGTTATGTTGTGCACGTGGAAACGTGCAAAGTGTTGTTAAGTGTTGTTGTGTAGTGTATGTTATATGTTGTAAAATGTGGAGTATGTGGATCATGGATATGAGTCTCAGTTTGAGAAAAGAGGCGTTTAAGGATAACCCGATTTAAGGGTAAGTGTCGTCTGTTAAGGAAGTAGCTCCATTAGAGGAGGAACACTATAGGGATATTGAATACCTTGAGTGACTTATTAAGTAAGGATATATTATCCGTTGTTGAGCCCATTGAGGCGAAATGTTATGTGATGTGTGTTTACTGTTACATGCATGATTTAAATATAATCAACCGCATGTTAAGACGACAATTAGTTGTGCGTGGCCCGGTAGCATGTGGGCTGCGGGATTACCATACCAGCAAAGGTGCTGAGCCCCTTGGGGGCCACCCTTTCTCTTCTTTTCCTATTTCAGGTACAGAGAGCTGGAAGCCGTCCGAGAGTAGGACGGGGTAGACATTGTACATGGGTAAACATTTAAGTGTATATATACAGTAGGTGTAGTAAGACCGAAATTGTTGTCGGCACCAGTTTATTAATACTCGGTATAGTTGGAAGGTGTACGTTGTTGTTGTTGTTAATGGAAAGGGATAGTAATGTGTAGTCGCTCGGGAATTTAGCCCATCAGACCGGTACAATGTATGTGTATTAGCCTTGTTAGCCACGTGGGTGGCTAACGGCGTGTAACACCAACGAGTTAAGTAATGTGATGAGGTTGTTTTTCCGCTGCAGTTTATTATAAGTGTGTTAATGTTGGATGGGGTGTTACAGTTTCTGACGGGAGAAATTTCTGGTCCGACCGAACTTGCAAGTCCGGTCGCAAGGTCGGTCGATTCCAGAAGGTTTCCCGTCTTTGTAAATCTGGGCTCGACCGACCTTGCAAGTTCGGTCGCAAGTCCGGTCCGGCCCAGTACTTAAGTTTTAAAATCTGTTTTTGGGCGTTTTCTTTACCCATTGCTTCCCAAATCTTTACCAATACTTCTCCACATGATTTAGCACTAGTTAAACCCTCTAAATCACCTTGGTTCATCCACCAAACTTACTACTCAATCCTTACATTCACTTACACATTTTCCCTCACTTCCCCACAACACTTATGCTAGTTTGTATTTCACCAATGCTACAGATTTTGCTCCTTCCTCAAATGCTACAGATTTTTAACCTAACCTTTATCCTTCATTACACTCTCAACTAATGCCACTCTTAGCATCTTAAATACATTACTCACATCCTAGTTCCATTCCCTTAACATACTCATATTCAAATCTGTTACAAGATACTGAACACTCCTTTTAAACTCTCCAAATACTTCCTCTTCTTAAACAACTTAAGTCCTCTCATTCCTACACAAAATTTGACATAGTCTCCCCTATATTTTTAGCTTTCTCCAAACATTATTTCAGCCCACAAATTGCTCATTCACCTACCTGTTTATTCAATACACTATACACATAATTCAACTCCATTACACACGTTAAAATTCCTGCACATACACATTCGCTACCCAATGTTTTCCCAAGTTTTTAAACACCATTTAAGAACTTCAAAACTGTTACAATATCATTCCTCATTATACTACAACATACTTACTACTCATTACTCAATACTTTACACATTTTGACTACTCAAAATCTGTTACGTTACACAATACAAACTAGTTCAAGGTAAGAGCAATTACCTTGTCTTGCTAGTTTTTCTTTCTTTCTTTTCCTTCTCCTCTTTTCCTCTTTCCTTCTTCCCTTGTTCTCGGTTTTTGTTCAAGAATGGCAATGCTACAGCAAGCCATACATACCCATACTAGTTTAGCACCTTAACTTAAACTAACCCTAGAATTTAGATGTTTTTGGGTTTAGAAAAAGAGTATTACCTTCCAACCAATGTGTGGAGTCCTTGTCTAGCAAATGAACAAGATTCCTAGCCCAAATGAGTAGCCAAAATCTGCTGGAATGCAAGGAGTAAAACAAGACTCACTTTGAATTTTCGTTTTGAATATAAGGGCTAGAAAAAGATAGGTTTTCAAGAATATTTTTACCTCAAAATGACAAGGAGGTGAAGGTGCTTCTAATGGTGGTACTCAAGCTTCAATTGGAGAATACCCATGGAAATGAAAGTGGTCATTTTCAATTTTTGGAAGGATGAAAATGTTCTCCTTTGCGAGGGGATTCCAATGGTATAATTTTTGTTGAGTTTGGAGAAGATTTGAGTGTTCAAAGAGAGGAGAGAAGTGAGGAGTTTTGTGGGGGCTTCATTCCTCCATGTTTGTCACAGGAGAGGAGGAAAGAAATCAGAAGAAGAAGAAGGTGGGCACGGTGAGAGAGTGAGGGATGGAGGAGAGAGAGGGCCCCTTCTTCTTTTTATACTTTCCTACTTATTTCTTTTGTCTTTAAGCTAATAAGAGAGAAATAAAGAGAGTGGGGAGGGAAGAGGAGTCCATCGGTCACACATTCCCTTCTCTACAGATTTTTGACTTTTATTTGCAAAGTGGACACACTAAGTTTGTTTATTTGCATTCTCGCCCCACAACTTCCCGGTTGTTACAGTTTTTACTAACCGGTACCCGTTTTCCGGAATTTCCTCGTTTAATTAATTTTATTGGTTCTAAAGCCCCACTAATATTTATTAGTGACTATTTAGTTGACCAAAATTGTTACGAGTCTGTTTGACCCGCCTAAAGTCGCGTTTTCCCGGTTTCCTCAAAAAACGCGCTTTAAGGTTCGTTTACACTTTTAATACATTATTTGGATCCGTTTTCTTTGGGAGTTGTTCCCATATATTATTTAGGTCTTATTAAACCTTTAGAATCCATATAATACACTAACCGAGGTCTCATACCTCCCATGGTTATTTAACGCTTATTTAGCGTTTTCCGCTTTTAAAGTGTTTATTTATTTCTTTTGGATTTATTTTTCCTTACCAATATTACTCAAGCATTATTAGGCTCTTAAATAAGGATTAGAATTATCTTAATCACTATATTTAAGTTTGGGGTATTTCAATAAGGTTTATAAAATAAATTGTGGTTATGATAAGAATAACCAAAAGAATATAATATAGAGTTTATGAAATAATTATGGATATAATTAAGGTAACCAAATTATATTGGTATATGGAATAAGAGGAAATAATTATGGATATATAATTAAAGAGATGAAGAAATATCATAATATGGGAATTCATTATCACATGTGGGAATCACATAAAATAATGAACTGATGAACTACCTAGGACCACTGTTAAATAATAGGGGAAAATAAAGAACATACAAAGTTATTATACAACGAGTATAAACACTACAGTGACAGTACTGTAATATTTAGTGAATAGTTATATTAATATTACCCGGTATTGCATGTTTATATATGTAACAACCCAGTAATCAACCCACTTGTGAGATATTGTCCGCTTGGGGCCGTAGCCCGCACGGTTTTGCTTCCGGGGTACCATCCCCAAAAGGCCTCTCACAAGGCAAGAGTATCCCCACACCTATAAGGTGTGGTTCGTGCGCTCTCCCGATCGATGTGGGAGGTGACCCCTACACTGGGTATCACACTCTACCCCCCTTGGGAGCCTAGCGTCCCCGCTGGCACACCGACCTGGGCCTGGCTCTGATACCAACTGTAACAGCCCAGTAATCAACCCACTTGTGAGATATTGTCCGCTTTGGGCCGCAGCCCGCACGGTTTTGCTTCCGGGGTACCATCCCCAAAAGGCCTCTCACAAGGCAAGAGTATCCCCACACCTATAAGGTGTGGTTCGTGCGCTCTCCCGATCGATGTGGGAGGTGACCCCTACACTGGGTATCACAATATAACAGCGTACGGGAAGGAACTACTGAACAGGAATTTATCAAGCTAGCAGTTACTTGGTGAACGGTATGTTAATTGTGTGGTCTGAATGTCCTAAGGAATATCCTAAGGTCCAGACGTTATGTGTTTAATTGTTTAAGAGCGATATCTGTGATTTTATGTATATGATATTGTATACTGTATTGCTCAACATTGTTGCATTGCATTTATACGCGAACGTCTTATGACTGGAAGTTTACACATCTAAACTGGAACAAGACTAACTGACCTTTAGGTATTATTGAACCTAACTGTTGGTCAACTGTTATAGTCTTAATTCAAGTATTGGTTATTGTACCACTGACTAAAGGGCTAACTTATAAAGAGAGGAATCCAGATTGTTTCGACTTTCTGGTTGCGCATCGTGATCACTACGAGAGACTTCAATGGGGAGTTACTCAAGGGAATCCATCAGCCACATTCGGGGATGGCGGAGGGCACTGCCGTTGGTGCACAGGTTCGACCGGATCGGTCAATATATTATCCAGGGCCATAAGGTTAGCTGGTAACGGTTCCATTGGAACCCAGGGGACTATCGTCCATTAATAAGTTATTAAGGGTTGTCTTGACATGTCACCTGAGGTGGAATTTAATTGGAAAAGGTTAAGTGATTGGTTTAAAGGATAAGGGTCAGGTGGCCAACTAACAAGTACAGTTTAATACACGTATCTTGTTTGGTTATTGCTATGGAATATTTATGCGTGATTATTGGTCATTGCTATGGTTTATTAATGTGTGGTTATTAGTGTTGTGTACTATTGTACATTGATGTTTACAGGTGAATTGTTATGTGAGTGTTTAATGTTTACAGTTATTACTGTTAATATTGTAAACCGGTATCTCATGTAAAGAATCTAAAATCAAGATGGCTAAAACGACTTAAGGAATCTAGATGATTTAAGACTACATTTAGCATACCAGCATTTCGATTGCTAAGCCCTTCAATGGGCCAAACATTCCAGGTTATTGAAGAAGACTCAAGCCGGAGTGCGGGACACGGGGGTAGCTGATGTGTTTTCAACAAACACCTTTGGTTTTATTTTGTATTGTATTAAGGAGGTTGTTGTATTTAGTTAGTGCTCATTTAGTTGGATTTGGTTTGTAATAATTAAAGTGCTCAGTATCTGTTTATCACAGCGTGAGGAGTTGTATTGTTGGTAAGAGTAAAGATGCCTTGTTACTCACAAGGGTGAGTAACGGCGTGTAACACCAAGGTAGATAGTTTTATTTTCCGCTGTGAATTATTATTTAGTATGCTACGACTTGCGACGTTATTACAGGTTTAGGATTAGGGGTGTTACAGCTTAATCTAACCCTTTTGCACGACTGGATTGTGCTCCATGTTCTCTAAAAAAATAAAGTAGAATTTCATGAATTAGGATTCACTTTCTAACTAATCTCAATTTGGAGTTTCATAACTAGAACCCATGTTTTGCCTAATGAATGTTGTTTTAGCTTAGCAAACCTGGATGTGATCTCTTTGTTATTTTAATTCGGAGTTTGGATATTCAGAAGATTAGAGAGTGAAATGGATTAACCCGCATTTTAGGGACAACGTGTTATTTAATTCCAACTTTAAAAAAATGATGATGAGTGAAACAAATGTATATGCAAATAAAGTTTGGACTTGAATTTCATGTTGCATTTGTTGATTGTTTATCCTTCTTTTAAATTTCTTGATTGTTTATCTGTAGTATATGTTCATATTGTATAGCTAGCTTGGTAATTGTTGGGCCCTGCCCAATATAGAGGCCCAAGGACACAGGAAGCCCTAGTTAGCCCATAGGTCATCCCTTTGTAGAAAAGCTTTAGGTTGTGGTATCCTTCATGAATACGGGTCCTAGACACGGCCCATGTGAGGAATACCTATTTTCCTTAAAAATTTCCAAATCATCCATAATGTCAGAATAAAATTCACAATCAATTATTTAATTCCAAAATCAATTCAAAAATCCAAAAAAATCAAATCTTTGAATTATGTCAAAAATCAAATCCATAAAATGAGTCTCAAATCAGCCCAATAACAACCCACTTCTTAACCTATTTTTTTGAGGCCCATTTTTGATCCGGCCCAATGCGTATTTCCTTTAAAAAGATCAAATGTCAAATCGGAGCAAAAGCCCAAATTCGGCCCAATTCAGCCCACTTCGACCTGACCTACTTTGACTCGGCCCATTTTGACCTGACCTAACTTCACAAAACTCGGCCCATCAAACCCATTTCGGGCCCAAACCTAAATCAGGCTCAAACCCATTTCAGACCCAAGCCCAATTCGGGCCCAAACCCATTTCGGACTCAAACTCATTCTGGACCCATACCCATTTAGGCCCAAACCCTGACCAAGGCCCAATTCAACCCAAAAGCCAACCAAGGACCAATCCGGCCCAAACCCTAACCAATGCCCAATCCGGCCCAAACCTTGACCAAGGCCCAATCTGGCCCAAACCTTGACCAAGGCCCAATCCGGCCCAATTCAACCCAAAAGCCCAACCAATGCCCAATTCGACTCAAACCTTGACCAAGGCCCAATCTGGCCCAAACCTTGACCAAGACCCAATCCGGTCCAATTCAACCCAAAAGCCCAACCAATGCCCAATCCGGCCCAAACCTTGACCAAGGCCCAATCCAGCCCAATTCAACCCAAAAGCCCAACCAAGGCCCAATCCGGCCCAAACCTTGATCAAGGCCCAATCTGGCCCCACCCTTGACCAAGGCCCAATTCGGCCCAATTCAACCCAAAAGCCCAACCAAGGCCCAATTCGGCCCAAACCTTGACCAAGGCCCAATCCTGTCTAACTTTGATCTGGTCCAATTATGACGAACCCGAACTTTGACTTGGTCCAACTTTGATCAATCCGAACTTTGACTTTGACCCAACTTTGACCCGGTCCAACTTTGACCTTGACCCATACTTTGACCTTGACCTGAACTTTGACCAACCCAAATTTTGACCAGATCCGTTTTTCCAACCCCAACCCAAATTCAATTCAAACCAAATTCCATTCAATATTAATTCAAATCCAAATTCAATTCAAATCCAAACTCATTCAAATCCAAATTCATTTCAATTCCAATTCAAATCAGTATTCATTCAACCCCAATCCAACTTCGATTTCAATTCAATTTCAATTCCATTCCAATTTCTCATACACTCTAAATATCTCATAGACCCGAGCGTCTCACAGGCTTTGTCATCCCAATGATTCGAATGTCTCACAGACCTTAGCGTCTCACAGGCCCGAGCGTCTCACAGACCCAAGCGTCTCACAGACCCAAGCGTCTCACAGACTTCGACATCATAAGGTTTCAAACGTCTCATAGACTCGAGCGTCTCACAGGCTAGCATCCCAAACCCGAAACTTCTCAAAACTCCGAACCCTTCTAAATCTTAAACACCTCAAATATCTTCAAACCCCACAAACATGAAAACTTCCAAAACCCAAATACCGTGAACTACGTAAGGTCTGATCTCAACTGGGAGTTGAGTACGTAGGCAGCCCACCTAGGGTGCGACCCCGTTCCAATAAAAAAACCCTTTTTCCCACTCAAACCTTCTTCGGCTCCCACATCTTCTTCATACCAATTCCCCTTCTTGGCGCTAGCTTGGTAGAAAAGCTCGTCTTATCCGTTCTCTTTCTCTCTTCCTGTCTTAATCCTATTCTTGGCTTTCAAATGAATCTCTTTAATAAGGTTTTGAAAGAAGACAATCCCGACAATTGGAGACCGAGGTTTCCTCGGGCACCAATCTGAAGTCGTGGTCATTGCCACTTCTAAGGGGTGTAACCCAGTGCGAACCCAGCATAGAATCTCTGGTTTGATCAGATAAGTCCTATCCATAGGCAATAAATCATCAGAGTCAATTAACGGTTCTTAGAACCCATCTCCTCCCTTCCTAGTTCCTTAGGTTGAACTAGATGGCGACTCTAGTCAATTCCGCCTTATAGGGGCATAAGTCTGCGTGAAGCCCATTGAGAGTGGGTGTAGTGTTCACTAGCACTCCCCATAAAGCTTTCTAGGAAATACGGACGATGAAGTATGTATTTGAGGGCTGCCAGAATAACGGGTTTTCACCCTCCACAGAATGGCAAATTTCTAGGATCTAGACTTCTCAGTTAGACCATATTTAGATAAGACCCCCTCATACCGAAAAATCACCCTCCACAGAATGGCGACTCTACTGGGGAAAACTTGAGTAAGTTTTTCTCATAAACTTGGTCAAGGAAGACTGAACTCCATTTAAAATTGTCGGGATTTCTCCACCTCTTTCAAAGCCTTCAAGAGATTCATTCAAAAGATGCTATGACTATTCTACTCCACACTTAGAGTGTGCTTTGAGGAGATAGTTAGGATTAGAATTCAGAGTATGAGTTTGGCCTTGAGCGCCACATGTGTGATTTACTGTTTACATACTTCACTTGTGTGTGTTTATTGTTGTGTGTTTACTGTCTTATGTTTACTGCTCTTCATGCATGACATAATATTTTAATTGTTATTGCTTATTTATTGCTTTTGTAAATGGGGTCTTCCTAGAAGGAGTCAACCCATTGCTGCATCGGGTAGTTTAGGACATGCATTCCTCTGTGTCACCCGCTTCATCCACATGTCACGGGATCCCAATCGGTCCACGGTTGATTCCCCATGAGTTGGGTCCTTCCTAGAAGGAGTTAACCCACGAGGTAATACGGTCCAAGACTGACGCCTTGAAAACTCATGATCCAAAAATACTTTCCCTCCTCAAGTCCAAGCCAGCATATAGCGACCTTTGAGCCTTCAGTGTCCAGCTGCTTGATCCGGTGTCTAGGACGGGTTATATGGGTAGTCACCCCCTTGTATGCCGTCTGTCTGACCACCCTTTGCCTTACCTGAAGATTGCATGGGCTCAGTTCTCCATGATTCCTCTGCACCACTGAGGTCTTTAAACCCCAATGTCGCGCTACAAATTCATAGCCGATCCCGTATTTACTGATACCCATACATGACATAGCGTAGTCAGCGAATAATTTGGACTTTAGACACACCTTATCGTGCAGACGATGGGAGACCCATTCCCATGCAGTACTTCCCCAAGTTTCCCAAAAGTGAGTATGTTGTGGCTCGTGTGCCTATATCACTTCGGGTATCCTGACCTTTCGAACTTAAGCACTCCGAACTTTCTTGATGACGTGCTCCATAAGGCATAACAGAGATAAATTCCGAGAGATGAACAGTGAAGGAACGACGGTTCCTCTGGTGGTATGAAATCATTGATTGACCTGGAAGGTGATTATCCCAATCATTCGCACTCAGCTCCACATAAAATCAGCCACGATTTTTACTTTGCGCTTACATCTATGTGTGATCACGTTTTAAAATTAGCAAAAATCAAAAAATGAATCATGTCAAACATGCTCTAATGAAATATCTTCAAAGCCGTTCATCTCAAATTATTTCAAAATTGTTATTTCCAAAGCAGTTTCGAAAATCGATTTCAATCAAAGTCTTCCAGAAAATAAACTGTCAAATTGTTTCCAAAGAAAAAATTTCAAAAGCTACTGTTTACAAATGATTTTCAAACATTACTTCTCACAAATGCTATTTCAAAAACTATTTTCAGAAACAGATTTCAAAAACCTACTTTTTACAAACGAATTTCAAACAACCTTTTTCACGAATATTATCTCAAACTTATTTTTGAAAACAGTTTTCATGTCGGTTTTCTCAAATGTAATTCAAAATAAATGATTTAGTCCCCATGTTGTGACCCGCTATTTTTGAAGTTCAACCCACCTTCAAGAGCAGCGGTCAGTACCGTGGAGCGTACTAGTCATTTCGTGTTTTCACAAAAGTGGTGGATTTTCACAAAGATTTTGTGCTCGATCGATCACCTTTCCTTTCTCAAAAATGCCCCTTATTTTCCTTCATCGAAGCAGGTGGAGCGCATGAAGATCGACAACAGCGGTTCAAGCCGATAGTCAGAGGAGCACCAACCTGAGTCGAGTGACATGAAGGCTAACAACGACTTCCAATTTGAAAATTGATTAAGTTAGAAGAGCACCAACCCGTATCGTTCGATCTCGGTGTCACTTTGCTGCTCGAGCCTCAAGATGTACAAGCAGCTGATCACGAGCCCGAAGACGAGCAAGTAGCTGATCACGAGCCCGAAGACAAGCGAGCAGCCAATCAGGAGCCCGCACATGAGTAAGTAGTCAGCCAGAAGCTCGAAGATGAAGCATAAGAATTTGGGAGAAGTTTTTAAGCTCAAACTCCCCATTTAATAACTTTTAGCATTGATGCATAGGTTTTACCCTAGCATTCTTTTCTCTCTTGTCAATTTCCGAATGACTTTGTGTATAGTTGTACATTCCCTTTGAATTTATTTAGATCAATGTGTACAGGGTTCCCACTCCCTATTTTATTTGCGAATGACCGAGCATCAAAATTCATATTGAGAAAATCCACCACTTCGAAAACACGTGTTTTCAAAACTGTTTTTCTAAAAACTTGATTTCATATAGCACATACGACTTGCTTCTTCCCATTTTCAGTCAGTTCACATAATCACGCATGATTCGTACTCACCTTAGAAAAATTGCATAATCACATGTTACATGTCCAACACACCTCACACGAGCATTCATCCCGTTTTTCAAGCATGCTAACATTCACATTTGTCAGATTTTTCTTTCTATTGTGATGGTTATATCACTAGTGGAAAAAATGTTATTAACCACGGTTATTTTGCTTATATACCACGGTTAGAAACCGTGGTTTATGCTCCAGTCGCATATAGAAAATTGCCTATATACCACGGTTGATAACCGTCGTTTAAAAGTAGACTATATAACACGGTTTGCTATGACCGTCGTTTAAGACCGTTTTTGGACGCGGTCCTCACCGATTTTAAACGACGGTTAAGGAGAGAACCATGGTATAAAGTCCTTTTATACGACGGTTAAAGGTCAAAACCGTGGTATATTATCTATAAAATCAACGAATAAACCACAGTTATACATATAACTGTGGTTTATAGTCTATAATTTTTTTTTCAAAATCGCCGGCGATTTAGAAGCGCCGCTTCGCAGATATCAAATAGAGCACAGAAGAGAATGAAGAGGCTAGAACATGTGTGTTCCTTGTTTGCGATTTAGGGTTGCAAAATAATGAGTGAAGAATGGAGGCGTAGTATGTTCCTTGTTCGCGGTGGGTTGCAAAATTACCGTGAAGTTGAAGAGAATGAAGAATGGAGGCGTAGGCCATGTTCCTTGTTCGCCGGTTATGGTTGCAAAAATTACAGTGAGAATGAGTGAGTGAGGACGAGCATGTTCCTTGTTCGCAAGTGTAAGCTGCAAAAATTACCGAAAAACAAGAGAATGAGTGAGGACGAGCATGTTCCTTGTTCGCGATTTAGGGTTGCAAAAATTACCGTGAGCTAGTTGAAGAGAATGAAGAATAGTTGCAGAGCATGTTCGTCGGTTTGGGTTCCAAAATTACCGTGACATTGAAGAGAATGGAGAAGAAGAAGAGTGCTTCGTCGATATATAAGAGAATAGAGAGAAAGCGTCGCGTTAAATTTCGACCGAAAATTAAAATTCCCGTCTAGACTATATACCACGGTTGATCAAAAAACCGTGGTTTAATATAGTAAGATGTGCAATATAAATGACGGTTGCCTAGGAACCGTGGTATATAAATACCCTATATACGACGGTTCTCCAAGAACCGTGGTATATTCACTCTGGCATCTACTATATACCACGGTTGCCCTGAAAACCGTGGTATATAACTAACCTATATACGACGGTTCCCGAAAAACCGTGGTATATGCGCTCTGGTATGCACCTTAAATGACGGTTGCTATGAAAACCGTGGTTTATAAACTTTAAACCACGGTTTTCCATTTAACCGTGGTTTAAACACCGTCATTAAAAACATTTTTTCTACTAGTGTATTTGCAGGTGATCAACTGTCTTTACCCACGAGTGAAAGCAAGATCTTCGGCGTGATGAAGAAATACCAGGGATTCAAACCCTTTTCCCATTCGGCATACCATGTACATAGAGACCAATAACAACAAAAAGCATATACCAAAAAAATCATATATACATCCAAAAATCCAAAAAATCATACCTTCAAAAATCCCAAAAATGCAGTCACTGTCATATCATGGGGCCACCATGTGGAAGTTGTCACTTCCTAAAAATAAAGGTCCAAAACTCTAGGAGCTAATCATCAGCCAAATACCATTTTGAAACAGCTTCTCTCACATCGCGCCCAACATTTAGACCATCTTCAGGGCTTACAATGACGGGATGAGCTTCATGGACCATCAACTGGAACCGACTCAAGCGAGACTTGGTGTAGTCTTACCACTCATGCATTGCATCGAAAACAAAAACAAAAAAATTCAATCAAAATCCAAAATGAGTCATTTTCGTTGTCAATACTTCATGCATCCAATATGTAGTAATTCCATATTACCACAACATATTGCATGGTATATAGTTGCATTTGCATACTTCCCTATCGGAACGACATCTTTGGGAAAAATCTTGAGAGATTAGTTGAATCGAATGTTTGAATCACTAAACTCTCGACCCTTCAATTTACACATGGGTTTAAATCAAAATCAGCACCACAAGCAAAGTGAGTAGCGTGCGAAGAGCGGTATTTTCCCTTGAATTCCGAACAAGGATACTGGGAAATCCCCTGAGCGATGAGGGAAGGCAGAGAGAGCCAATCGAGGTAAAACCACGAACAACATGTGCATTCCTTCAGCACATGGAGAGGCACAAATCATAGTGAGAGCAATGTCGATAAACATGATACAAACTGTGATTCATGCAAAAATTTGAGAAGAGTAAGAAAACAATCATTGAATAATGAGTATGACGAGGCACTTAGGATCAAAATCTCCACAAGGCCAAAAAACTTTGATTTTCCAGAACATAACCCCTTAGTGACCCCGCCGAGCCTTTCAAGAAAAACTCTTTTTTTAAAAAAAACTCCACAATATGTCACCCCACATATACTTAACTGCCCTTGCAATAGAGGATCTCGAAAGAGCCGGAGCCATGGCCCCTCCTCACCATCTTTCACCAAAACAACAAATGAAATGTTCGAAGAAATCAGTGAGCCAATGCAACTTCAAAGCCAAACACCAAAAAAAGAACACTAAAAATGTTCAATAAGATCGATGAGGCAATGCAACTCCAAAGCTGAAAGCCAAAATACAAAGTAAAGAATGCTTGAGAAAGTCAATGAGCCAAATGCAATTTCCAAAACACAAAAATGAGAAGAAAGTTCAAACCTACACCAGAAGAGGCAAGAAGGAGAAATCCAAATCCAAAGGACCAATGATGTCCCGTAGAAACCAATAAAAGGTTATCAAAACCCGTCTAACCATTCCACCCATGGCAAAGGTGAAACATATCCTCTATTGCATGAAAGCTCCACAACTCCCAAACAAATCCCCCAGTCCCATGTGACATACATCATACCCCTCAGCCCCGTTATATCCAATAAAAGACCTCTGACTCGTTAGTTGATCAGCGTTAACTGTAAGTATCGGATCTGAAACATGAATCATAAGCTTCATACTTGTTATCAACATGTCCCGTCATACCAAAGGGACCATGAGCGAATGAGCGTGACCTTACTTCACAAGGTCCTCCGAGTGTGAGTGACTCTTTAATCTTAGCACCAAAACATAACAGCTAATCCTATTGCAAGTGAGGAATTTGTGAGGATCGGAAAGTCCAGAACCTCGAAAAGAAAATCTCAGGAAAATACTGCTCTAAGCATTGAGAGTATCATCACACCGCTTTGCACACACAACCAAACTCACGAGAGATTGACCCGCATCCCTCTGTGAGAGGAAAATGATTCACGCATTCGAGTTCAACAATCACTCAAGATCGACCTGAAGATGTCTTATATTCGTAAACCTCATACTAATATAGATAGGACCGTACCCTCTCAAAAAAAATTGCATATGCATTTTGCATCTCGTTTAGCACTCAATGTCTACATTTAACATAATCATTTCATCACCAACATCCGACTGGTAAGAACTCTGCCTAGTCTCGCTGAAAGTCAACTTCAGTTGCAGTTGTTGAAGCATAACTTTTGATCAAAAGATGTCAACTAGATCCATCACGGGCCATCATCAAGCTATATCAAACCATCTTGGAGCCGTCCTGGGCTATCTTCGAGCTATATCGAACCAAATGGGAGCCATCCGAAGCCACGTGAAGAAAATCCTGAAGTTATTCACTGTCATACTCGAGCCTCGTCGGCGCCACTCCCAAAGCTAAGTTGGAGCCATGTGGGAGCCATCCTCAAACATTGATACCATCCCTAGGGCTACACAGAAGCCATTTCCTCACCAAAGTCTTGCCCACAAAGTATCGAACTACGCAAGGTCTGATCTCAATATGGAATTGAGTTTGTAGGCAACCCGTCCAGGGTGCGACCACCTCAAAGGAAAAAAAACTCCCCTTTTTTTCCCCTCACAGTCACATTGAAGCTATTCCGGAGCCACCATGGAGCCAAATTTAGAATGATGCTAGAGCCATCAAACCACAATAAGTCCACCACCGGAGTCATCAAACCACAATAAATCCACCACCGGAGCCATCAAACCACAATAAATCCACCACCGGAGCCATCAAACCACAATAAATTCATCACCGGGGCCACCAAACCTGTAACAGCCCAGTCTTAACCCACATGTGTGATATTGTCCGCTTTGGGCCGCAGCCCGCACGGTTTTGTTCTCAGGGTACCATCCCCAAAAGGCCTCACACGAGGGAAGAGTATCCCCACACCTATAAGGCATGGTTTGTGCTCTCTCCCGATCGATGTGGGAGGTGACCCCACTGGGTATCACACTCTACCCCCCTTGGGAGCCCAGTGTCCCCGCTGGCACACCGACCTGGGTCTGGCTCTGATACCACTTTTTGTAACACCCCTACCGCTAAAACTGTAATTACCGTCCAACTCCTTATACATTCGTACGCTCGCAGCGGATACATACTTACTCAACGGCGGGGGATACAATGCCGTTAGCCACCCACGTGAATAACAAGCCTACACTACTACAACATCGGTATGAGGACCAGAATATCCGAGTACACTCATTACAATACATACTTCATACTTGCTACTAAACAATACTCCATTCGAACATAGACTCCATCAATACATACTCCGTAATTCGGACAAGATTAATACACTACGCATACCGAGTTTACTAGGTTCCAAATTCATTACAGTACTTCTCCCAAATTCATACACCACTCACTAGGAGTCAATCTGCTACCCATTCCTCACAAACTAGATATTCTAATTACAAGGCACGCCGCCGGTCTCTTACCTTGACCGCATCCGCTCCGGGTACCTGAGCACTAAAAACGTTCCCCGAGGGCGGTCAGCTTTCGCTAATATGATAACCGCATACCCCGCGTACTAGCGAGGGTACGCCGACCATTTGGGCGATACAGCAATTCATTTGCCAATACATACTCACATCAACTGCCTTCATTCCGATACTACGATACAAACACAAGAATACCACATACGAAGTACCATACATGCTTGGAAGACAATACAAGTCAACCAATACTTACTTACCATCATCCAGAATACACATATACAATACATACTCATTACATATTTAATACGCAATACGGAGATACAATTCTCCAATACATACAAAGGTTTAGTTGGCTTCATTACACACCCGGGTTAATCGGGTGTTCAATACTTTTTGCTCCGGGTCAATGACTTACAATAGTCAAGGCCAATACAAATACAATACTTACTTCTTACATACTTTACTTCCAGTTAAGTCGGTATGACCTCCGGGCAGGGATTACTACATCCCACCACCGGGCTTTAGGGTGGCCCACTAATCCAGGATGCTACCCATTCAAGGGAATTGGTCCATGGAAAAGATTACAGCCAGGATTCGGATCCAACCTCTTGTGTTTCCTTATCCTCACGCGTGGCCGAAACTATATCGGACTTCTACTCATTCCATTTTACTCATTACTCAAGTTAGGAGTTAGAATGTTAGGAATTAGTAGAAGTCAGTACTTCATTTCCATACATGCATACAATACGCAAGTACACAATACTTACACATACTTCTCATTCCCATTCATTCATTTCGTGAATTATACAAACTAGTTGTTCAAGAAGATACAACAAGAACAAATAGTTCAAACACAGTTAAGTGCAATATAAATCCGATTCGTGCATTTATCTTATTGGTGATCACATAAGCACACAAATCGGGGTAACCAAGTTAGGATATAGAGCATGAAGAAATCATACCGTTCACCGTTGTATCCGTACTACTGTCTCCTTCGAGGATCAACTATTTGATTCCTATACATACATGAAGTAGTGTGGTCAATGGTCTATTATTGATCTAGCTTACTCCCTCATTGATATTCTCAATGTTTACTTACTACTCCTTTACATTCATACTTGGTTATAAAACCATTCTTTTCCTTATTACTTCTTAAGCTTGCTTCCTTATTCATTTACTTACTTTCTTACCATTACTACTTCATTAATGGTGTATTACTACATATATATGCATATGTGTATATAGGCATATATACATGTATATATGATCAATAATCATATAATTAAAACATTTTTTTTTACTCGACCGGACTTGCGACCGACCTTGCAAGTCCGGTCCATTCCAGTAGGCTACATCGTGTGAAAATTCCAGGGCCGACCGACTTTGCAAGTCCGGTCCCAAGGTTGGTCCATTCCAGTAAGTTTCGTATTTGAAAATTTTAGCCCGACCGACCTTGCAAGTCCGGTCGCAAGGTCGGTCCATTCCAGTAGCTCGCCTTACGGGAATTTCTTTCTGGCCGACCGAACTTGCAAGTCCGGTCACAAGGTCGGTCGATTCCAGAAAGTTTCCCGTCTTCGTAAATCTGGGCTCGACCGAACTTGCAAGTCCGGTCGCAAGTCCGGTCCGGCCCAGTACTTCAGTTTAAAAATCTGTTTTTGGGTGTTTTCTTTACCCATTGTTTCCCCAATCTTTACCAATTCTTTCCCACATGATTTAGCACTAGCTAAGCCCTCTAAATCGCCTTGGTTCATCCACCAAACTTACTACTCAATTCCTACATTCCCTTACACAATCTTCCCTCACTTCTTCACAACACTTGCATCAGTTTTCATCCTACAATGCAACAGATTTTTGTTCCTACTTCTACCATTTATTACTCCTACTTCCAATACCATTACTAGCTTCCCAAATGCAATTCCAAGCAATCTACAACATCTATACCCAAATCCAACTCTCCTCTTACCAAATCTTGCACACTAATTCTTCCTAGTTCCACAATGCAATTTAATACATCTGTGCTACAGATTTTGGTTCATACTTCCTCCATACATAGTTTTCTCTCCTAATGCCATTCCCAAGGCCTACAATGCATTGCCTCACCTCTTCAAGTCCAATACTCATTCCCTAGGTCATGTACATAAGTCTTCCTAGTTCCTCCAATGCCATTCAACAATTCTTGCAATAGATTTTACATTCTTTCATTCTCATACTATAGCCACTACTTCATGGCCATTAAACATCTCTACAATCCCTAATACGCACCTTGGTTCTCCCATTCACCAAGTCATTCATACATGTACATATTCCTACCGAAATTTTGCCATAGCTCATCTACTTTTCTTACCTAGCCACACATACACATTCTCACCAAAATCCTTCCTATTCTAGCCACACCCATACAAGGGTCCTACCAGCAATACAAAGCAAATATAGTTTCACCAATACTTTCTCAATCCACGATTTTAATACACATACACATTACATTTGGCTCCAAAGCCTACAATTCAAATACTTGCTCTTAAATACTTGAACTTCACAATCCTCAATATTAATACAAGGTTTTGGGTTCTTTAAATATTTTACCCATTCCCATTACTCTAATGCAATAGAATTTAACATTAGGAAAGAGCTCTTACCTTGAGCTTATACTCCCTTCTTTCTTTCACATTTTTCCTCCATCTTCCTTTCTTGCCTCAAAATCGGCTACATGGGGAATGGAGTTGTCAAACTCCATTCCCATCACCCAATGTACACAAAATAAGTGCAATTAAAATGCTAACCCTTAAATTAAAACTAATTCATTGGAGTGTTTAGAATACAAATTCTAGGGTTTACCTTTGGAGTGTTTTAGGAGGGGCTTTAGCCCTTGGTTCAAGAAGCAGAATCCACCACCATTGCAAGGTGAAATTTATGCTCAAAGGAGAGAGAGAGAAAATGGCATTACAATGGGCAAAATCGGTTATGAAACAAGATGGAGAAAACATGAGTCTTTCATGTAGATTTTTACCTTGATGGAGAGAGGGAACCACAAGCTACACATTGATGCTATTTTCTTCACCAATGGGGTATACCCACGAAAATGAACTTCATCATTTTGGAATTTTAAAAAGAGGGAAGTGTAGAGGATGATGAGGGGAGCAAGAATATGTATTTATTTTCGCATTTGGGGCTCACATTGAGATGGAGCATGGAGTCAAAGTGGAGAAGCCATTGGAGCTTCTTGGAGCTTCAAAAATCGCCCAGCATCGGAGGGAGAAGAGAGAGAAATCGATGGGGCTAAGGAAGAAGAGAGAGATGAGGGAAATGAGAGAGTGAGGTGAGAGAGTGTTTTATTTGCTTTTGCTTATCGCTCCGATGACTGGAAATACCGAGTTTAGGAAATACCGAGTTAGGAATTAGAAGCTTAGGGCTATGGGCTGAGTGATAGCATTAGAGAGATGCTAGTTAGGAACTCCCGGTGAGTACCGGATACCTACAACACCAGTCCCGCCCACCGCAAACCCCATTGTAAAAATTGGGAAAGGACGCCAGAGAGAAGAAAAGCCTTCTCATACTCGGGGAAAACCCGATCTGGCAGTTGTGAAGCAGTCACACAGGAAACAAGAACCGACGTATGGTAGATTCCAAGAAATGGAAGACCCGGAAGTGGATCCCGGTTGAACAACAATAACCGCACTTAATAGCGGTAGTATAAACACTCCAACCACAAAGAGGCTATAACTTGCAACAGCATGGGGCGACATGCTTAGCAGTCGCAGAACCTAGCTAAACAACCAGCAACAGGAAAAGAAGCACTAACCGTGCAACGAAATGGAAACAGGAGCAGAAATGAAACCCGAGATACAAGTCTGCGGGACCACAGTAATAGCCAAGCAACACCACCAATGGTGAGCTAGCTGGCTAAGGACATAGTCGGGAGTGACTGACTCCAAAACTACAACGCCAAAAAGGTTACAAACCTGGCCAACATAGCTCAGACAGCTACAAGAATATTCACAAGATATAATCTGATGTAACTGCAACCGTGGTGCCTAAACAAAATCAGGCTCAGTAACCACAACAAACGTGTGGGAACAAGCAACAAGGAACAACACAACCAAGTCAAAGGGGAAGCTCCAAGGATTGGAGAAGTACCTTGATCAATGACAGCCATGTCAAATTCACTGAGAAGTTACTCAGAAGGGTAGATAACCTAAGTAAATGATCAACAAGATCAAGGGATGAGTCTACGAGACTATCAAGTGCGAGTGGGAACCATACCGTGATCGGTATAGGATTACACAAAAACCACCAGTACCACGCACTTGCCACGGCAAGTGCAGTAAGAACATGAATATGTAAAGGAACACTAACATGTCATAAGTGCGTAGCAATGTACGGTGACCGAAATGAAACAACTACAGGATCACACATCCTAACAACTAGAAGTATGGAACCTTAGAAAGGCCTAACGGCCGGATCACTGTATTTAGAACATACCGGTCAGCGAGAAGCTCGACTTGGTCAAGACCTCAAACATGGCTATGCCATGAGAGACTTCTTTTAACACCGAACCATAATTTTAAAACCCAAAATCTTCTTTCAAAACCACAACCTTTCTTTAAACCTTGGATATTAAACCAGACCAACAGCATTACGGTGAGTATCATAGGATGATACAAGAGGAGTTGACAATAGAATACTTCACCTAGGCGTGTGACGAGCACTACGAGTGTACCCAATTACGGGATGTGGGACAACCGCACTCCGAAGGAGCTTGTGGGCCTGACATATAGTTGGGTAAGTGGTAACGTATCAATATGGTACCCCACGTATGTATACATGTAGTGTGCAACGCACGGGAAGTAGTCAACTCCGTTCTACGGACCGCGAGTAAATTCTAACCAGAACAACTGGACACCACAAACAATCAAGGAGAAGGAAACCCAGTTAAGGAACAAGTGTAAGGAACTCAAAGAATCCATCTGAAGATAAGGAATGAAGACTGGGAAGGTGCAAAGAGCACATACTAGTAAGCAAAGACATTGGATATGTCTCAAGTAATTCAAGCAATCACCTGACAGCTGGAAGGGATACCCAGACTGAACACAGTAAGGCATAGGCCTAATGTGAACACAAAAATGCTCAACAGACGGGACCGAGTTCCCAAGAGCAATCACAAGATTACCATGAAGTACAATCCATCATTGGAGAGGATACTAAACCTAGTCTAAAATACTAGGAGAAAGCATAAACAGTCTACCCAAGAATGGGAGACGTTATACCCCTAAAGGGGATAGCTTAAATACAATACCACAAGGCGGTATAGCGGACACATCATGCCATAGACATTAGCCGGATGTAACGGCATAACTAACAACACCCAGGAGCAATCCTCGAAGGGTGTCTGGAATGACAACAGTTGAATGAAGTGTCATGATAAGAGCACGACAACTAGAACGAACACTCGGTTAAGACACCGAAGGGATTCACTTAATAGGAAATACCCTAGTCTACAAAAGGCACTGATCAGCACCAGATTGCCTAAGAGTCTCCTATGAACGGAAGCGTGATGTCACGACTTACCATGGAGCCCAGTAAATACCTCCAACCTATGGGGTACACAAATAATGGAAACGTGTGTAAGCAGCTTGCAAAGAGCGTAACTTGCAGCAATAAGGCTTAAGAGCCACCAACCAACTACGTTGTGTGAATTCAAACGGTGGCAAAACCCACACCATTACTAATAGGACTTGCAAGAAATATTATCCCATATGACAAGAAATCAACAACTGGACCATCAATTCAAACCCAACCGCTTGAGTGGCTTGGAGTAATGGTCAACTCAGCGTCACTGTCACTAGAGCATCAGTCTGGTATGCAGTTGACAAGCTTTAACTACCTTCATGCCTTCTGTAGCAATGATAACACAGGGGCATAGAAATCGGGATAAATGCCAACATTGGCCTAGTCCACGTCTGGACACTACAGAAACTCGAGGAAAAGTACCCCTCGTTAATCGAAGACCACCAAGGTGGTGAAGATGTGAACCCTTAGAAGGGGCTTCCATCTACTATAACAACAAAACTTGTGCGTAAAGATACTGCCAAGAGACAACGAATAAGGAAATGAGATTTCCAACCCACTACGCCTACGAGAGGCTGTGGACTGTAGAAGCACATCGCTTAAGAGCATCGAAGCTCGAAGGAGTAAGTATACTCCTTATGCACCCAATCATGTGGTGAACCATTGTATAAATACTTACATGGTAAACCTTGTCATGAGACCTATGAGTGGAAACACACCCCTCAACGAGAACTTTCACCTACCAGTAATAGAATACTCTTTAATTGGAGAACGGGACCAGAAGACCCTTGAAGCTTCTTGGGATGTCCCGGTAGTATAGATACAAAAGGAAACTGCACAGCTAGAGCCTACAACCAATGCTCAGCACTGAGGAGACAGTAATTATCAAAAACAATTAATGTGAGTGCACACTGACACCACGAATGACCAATGCTCAAGAGAGCCGATAACCTGATGAATCACTTCATCCACAGTCAACCAAGACACTTGGTAAATTGCATTATCAATTATGAAATAATGTGAGGTAAGCCAACCCACACATGAAACCTGAATGGAAACAAAACATCCCCGCATTGGGAATATAGTAACATTGCGGTATGCTACGACAACCGCCATACACACGAACAGAGGAAACCCTCAGTATTCATACCATAAGGAAATGGTGCCAATGGCAATGGCAATGAGTAAAGAGGAACTACCACAGTAACGAAGACAGTAAAAACGACGTCATGTAATGAGTAAGAGTATGGTGCGTAATAAGCGACCGCTAGGAGGAAGTAGTAAGACGATGACACGGAGTATAAGTACGAGAAGACAGACATAAATATTCACTCCTATGCGATCACATAAGTGATTTACTGTCAAGCGTTTACGCCTCTGCACTCTGTATGACTGAGTGTTTTGGTATTGCACTTGTACAGCTAATGATCTAATGGGATGGCTGCGAATACGGAGAATGTAAACAGTAGTAAATCTTTCTTTTCACCACAAACATGGCATAAGCCAGTCAAGCATTCTTAGCAACAGATCGCACAAAGAGTGTAAAACACACTATCAATCACAAGATGTGAATTTCATTGGAATAAAAAGGTGAAAGAAGATGTAAGAAGTCACTTGGACCGACGCATTGAGAATGCAAGGTCATACAAGCAAAGAACACGTGTACTGAACCAGAAAAACTGGTAGAATTCAGAAGCTAGTGACAATAGAGGAAGCACTACAACTAGGTAGTGACTTAACCTCGCCCGACAACAAGTCGGAGGAACTTAGTAAATAATTATGGAAGTACGAATAGCATGTATAATAGATCACCAGAGAGCTGGTTACAATCTATAACTCACTGAGTTCACACAGCGGTAAAAGAATACCACACTGCTAGTAAACCTTACTTCCACAATAGAGGGATAAAAAGGCGATGAGTAGCACATCTAGTATAACCAAAGAGCCAATTAAGCACTAAGGTTATCAGGGCCGCGCAGCAGAAGCTAGTGGGCCCTAACTAACAGGTTTAATATACCCAGTAAGTATGAAAGAATGGCTATTGATGCCTTGAAGCCTAATAGGCTAGAACCGAATTGGTTATGAGTTAAATAAACTCAATAGGAATTCTTGGTGCAAAGACTAAACCATTGACATGGTTAAGACCCTTTGACCAGAGCATATTGTATAGTATATCGTAGTGAAGCTAAACGCTTCAGATGCCCAAATCGAGTAAACCAATGTTTAATAGTAACATATGGTAGATTACGTGGGCGTAATCCCTTTTAAGGGGGGTAGAGCGAAAACCGCTTAAGGTAAGTTTCATGAATAAAACACAGAAACTATAATGTGCATAGCACAAACGAGAATCGAATTGATGATTAGTACTTATGTCAGATAAACATACATATTCATTCATACTACAATTGTGGTAATTAGGCACAAGAGATGTGAATACCATTGAATGAATATAACCATCTTGTAACTCCAATGTGAGAGTATTTGTAAGGAAGAGTAGAGAAACTCTTTGGGAAATGATAATTCCTATTGTGTACGTCTATTTGAACTTAGACATGGCATTATGATGCATGAGTCGGTATAAAACCGATGTAGAACGTAGAGGAAACCGAGTTCCCTAGGTGATTGTTTTGAGACAATTGAGAATGAGTAGTGGACGGAGCTCCACAAGTATTGTATCCTTAAAGAAGTAGTACGGATTGACTATGAGTAGTAGAGGAAGGTAGCCCATGAGTGGTGTATTCGTAAGTATGTTATTGGAAGTAAATTGAGGACAGTTGAATTTCATAAGTACTGTATTCCCTAGCCAGAATAGTAGAGAAGATTGATGAAATGAGCAATTAGGGATCGAATTCCGAGGAAAGTATTTGGGAAGTAGATTGAGAATGATTGATGGACTGAATTTCATCCTTTGGAGTTGTATGAAATTGTAATTATAACTAGGAAGAGTAAAAAGGTAGAAAATGAAAATGATTGAATGATCTGTTGTGTGAAACTGATGTGGGAGGTCGAACTTGATCCTGATCAGATCAAGGGAAACCGAACACAAATTGGGGTGGAAAGATAGTTCAACACTGATGCTGATCACATCAGGGTCGAATGATTCTTGAAGCTCCCCTCAAGTGGTCACAAGAATCACACATAGGATATAAGCAATGAATATAAATTGGAATTCGGAGTTGTGTGCTTTAGAAGAATTCCTAAGTAGTAGTTGCGAAAGAATTTCTTAGCTTGGAGATGAAGGATTTGTTAGAAGCATATACCGGAGAAGGTAGTAGTGTATCATGTTGTATTATTCCAAGGGCAGCGGGACATAGAGGAGTCCGGTGTCTAAACGACCTGAGTGCCTACGGGATTGTAATTGTATTGCATTGCTTGGGGATAGCTTTGCACCGTATGTATGTATAAATCTTGTAACGTGGAACCAGATGGTGGGACGTGATGCGGATGGAAGTAAGTATAGTATACTTGTATTGTATGGAATGTGGAAACCTGAAGTAATGAGTTCAGAAATTGTAAGGAGGAAGAATGTACGACCTTTGGCATAGACAAGTAAGAATGAGCAAGTATTGTAATCCTATAACCTTGAGCAACTTTGAGGACAAAGTTCTTAAGGGGGGTAGATTGAAATACCCTAAATTTAAATATAGTGATTAAGATAATTCTAATCCGTATTTAAGAGCCTAATAATGCTAGAGTAATATTGGTAAGGAAAAATAAATCCAAAAGAAATAAATAAACGCTTAAAAAGCGGAAAACGCTAAATAAGCGTTAAATAACCATAGGAGGTATGAGACCTCGGTTAGCATATTATATGGATTCTAAGGGTTTAGTAAGACCTAAATAATATATGGGAACCACTCCCGAAGAAAACGGATCCAAATAACGTATTAAAACGCTAACAGAGCTTTAGAGCACGTTTTTCGAGAAAAACCCGAAAACGCGACTTTAAGTGGTCAAACAGACCCGTAAAAATGATAAATCATTAAATAACAATTATTAAGCATGTATGAAAGCTTAATAGTCAATAAAAATAATTAGACGAGAGAATTCCGGAAAACGGGTTCCGGTTAGTAAAAACTGTAACAACCGGGAAGTAGTGGGGAGACATTGTAATAAAAGAAAACTTGTGTGTCCACTTTTGGAAATAAAAAGCAAAAATTTGAGTGTGTGTGTGTGTGTGTGATCGGTAGCCCCTTTCCCTCACACTCTCTTTACTTCTCTAATATGCTAAAGGACAACAATAAAGCAAAAGCAAATAAAACACTCTCTCACCTCACTCTCTCATTTCCCTCATCTCTCTCTTCTTCCTTAGCCCCATCGATTTCTCTCTCTTCTCCCTCCGATGCTGGGCGATTTTTGAAGCTCCAAGAAGCTCCAATGGCTTCTCCACTTTGACTCCATGCTCCATCTCAATGTGAGCCCCAAATGCGAAAATAAATACATATTCTTGCTCCCCTCATCATCCTCTACACTTCCCTCTTTTTAAAATTCCAAAATGATGAAGTTCATTTTCGTGGGTATACCCCATTGGTGAAGAAAATAGCATCAATGTGTAGCTTGGGGTTCCCTCTCTCCATCAAGGTAAAAATCTACATGAAAGACTCATGTTTTCTCCATCTTGTTTCATAACCGATTTTGCCCATTGTAATGCCATTTTTTCTCTCTCTCTCTTTTGAGCATAAATTTCACCTTGCAATGGTGGTGGATTCTCCTTCTTGAACCAAGGGCTAAAGCCCCTCCTAAAACACTCCAAAGGTAAACCCTAGAATTTGTATTCTAAACACTCCAATGAATTAGTATTAATTTAAGGGTTAGCATTTTAATTGCACTTATTTTGTGTACATTGGGTGATGGGAATGGAGTTTGACAACTCCATTCCCCATGTAGCCGATTTTGAGGCAAGAAAGGAAGAAGGAGGAAAAATGTGAAAGAAAGAAGGGAGTATAAGCTCAAGGTAAGAGCTCTTTCCTAATGTTAAATTCTATTGCATTAGAGTAATGGGAATGGGTAAAATATTTAAAGAACCCAAAACCTTGTATTAGTATTGAGGATTGTGAAGTTCAAGTATTTAAGAGCAAGTATATGAATTGTAGGCTTTGGAGCCAAATGTAATGTGTATGTGTATTAAAATCGTGGATTGAGAAAGTATTGGTGAAACTATATTTGCTTTGTATTGCTGGTAGGACCCTTGTATGGGTGTGGCTAGAATAGGAAGGATTTTGGTGAGAATGTGTATGTGTGGCTAGGTAAGAAAAGTAGATGAGCTATGGCAAAATTTCGGTAGGAATATGTACATGTATGAATGACTTGGTGAATGGGAGAACCAAGGTGCGTATTAGGGATTGTAGAGATGTTTAATGGCCATGAAGTAGTGGCTATAGTATGAGAATGAAAGAATGTAAAATCTGTTGCAAGAATTGTTGAATGGCATTAGAGAAACTAGGAAGACTTATGTACATGACCTAGGGAATGAGTATTGGACTTGAAGAGGTGAGGCAATGCATTGTAGGCCTTGGGAATGGCATTAGGAGAGGAACTATGTATGGAGGAAGTATGAACCAAAATCTGTAGCAAAGATGTATTAAATTGCATTGTGGAACTAGGAAGAATTAGTGTGCAAGATTTGGTAAGAGGAGAGTTGGATTTGGGTATAGATGTTGTAGATTGCTTGGAATTGCATTTGGGAAGCTAGTAATGGTATTGGAAGTAGGAGTAATAAATGGTAGAAGTAGGAACAAAAATCTGTTGCATTGTAGGATGAAAACTGATGCAAGTGTTGTGAAGAAGTGAGGGAAGATTGTGTAAGGGAATGTAGGAATTGAGTAGTAAGTTTGGTGGATGAACCAAGGCGATTTAGAGGGCTTAGCTAGTGCTAAATCATGTGGGAAAGAATTGGTAAAGATTGGGGAAACAATGGGTAAAGAAAACACCCAAAAACAGATTTTTAAACTGAAGTACTGGGCCGGACCGGACTTACGACCGGACTTGCAAGTTCGGTCGAGCCCAGATTTACGAAGACGGGAAACCTTCTGGAATCGACCGACCTTGCGACCGGACTTGCAAGTTCGGTCGGACCAGAAATTTCTCCCGTCAGAAACCTTCTGGAATGGACCGAACTTGCGACCGGACTTGCAAGTTCGGTCGGCCAGAAAAAAATTCCCGTAAGGCGAGCTACTGGAATGGACCGACCTTGCGACCGGACTTGCAAGGTCGGTCGGGCTAAAATTTTCAAATACGAAACTTACTGGAATGGACCGACCTTGGGACCGGACTTGCAAGGTCAGTCGGCCCTGGAATTTTCACACGATGTAGCCTACTGGAATGGACCGGACTTGCAAGGTCGGTCGCAAGTCCGGTCGAGTAAAAAAAAAATGTTTTAATTATATGATTATAGTGATCATATATACATGTATATA
Source organism: Limonium bicolor (assembly GCA_023374045.1). Taxonomy (NCBI): domain Eukaryota; kingdom Viridiplantae; phylum Streptophyta; class Magnoliopsida; order Caryophyllales; family Plumbaginaceae; genus Limonium; species Limonium bicolor. The sequence goes on along the minus strand of CM041776.1, from coordinate 458,169,384 downwards.
TGCCTATATACACATATGCATATATATGTAGTAATACACCATTAATGAAGTAGTAATGGTAAGAAAGTAAGTAAATGAGTAAGGAAGCAAGCTTAAGAAGTAATAAGGAAAAGAATGGTTTTATAACCAAGTATGAATGTAAAGGAGTAGTAAGTAAACATTGAGAATATCAATGAGGGATTAAGCTAGATCAATAATAGACCATTGACCACACTACTTCATGTATGTATAGGAATCAAATAGTTGATCCTCGAAGGAGCCAGTAGTACGGATACAATAGTGAACGGTATGATTTCTTCATGCTCTGTATCCTAACTTGGTTACCCCAATTTGTGTGCTTATGTGATCACCAATAAGATAAATGCATGAATCAGATTTATATTGCACTTAACTGTGTTTGAACTATTTGTTCTTGTTGTATCTTCTTGAACAACTAGTTTGTATAATTCACGAAATGAATGAATGGGAATGAGAAGTATGTGTAAGTATTGTGTACTTGCGTATTGTATGTATGTATGGAAATGAAGTACTGACTTCTACTAATTCCTAACATTCTAACTCCTAACTTGAGTAATGAGTAAAATGGAATGAGTAGAAGTCCGATATAGTTTCGGCCATGCGTGAGGATAAGGAAACACAAGAGGTTGGATCCGAATCCTGGCTGTAATCTTTTCCATGGACCAATTCCCTTGAATGGGTAGCATCCTGGATTAGTGGGCCACCCTAAAGCCCGGTGGTGGGATGTAGTAATCCCTGCCCGGAGGTCATACCGACTTAACTGGAAGTAAAGTATGTAAGAAGTAAGTATTGTATTTGTATTGGCCTTGACTATTGTAAGTCATTGACCCGGAGCAAAAAGTATTGAACACCCGATTAACCCGGGTGTGTAATGAAGCCAACTGGACCTTTGTATGTATTGGAGAATTGTATCTCTGTATTGCGTATTGAATATGTAATGAGTATGTATTGTATATGTGTATTTTGGAAGATGGTAAGTAAGTATTGGTTGACTTGTATTGTCTTCCAAGCATGTATGGTACTGTACGTATGTATGTATATCTTGTGTAGTATCGTAGTATCGTGAATGAAGGCATGTATGAATGTATGTATGTATTGCAAATGAATTGCATGTATTCGACCAAATGGTCGGCGTACCCTCGCTAGTACGCGGGGTATGCGGTTATCATATTCAGCGAAAGCTGACCCCCTCGGGGGAACGTTTTTAGTGCGCAGGTACCTGGAGCGGATGCGGTCAAGGTAAGAGACCGGCGGCGCGCCTTGTAATTAGAAATATCTAGTTTGTGAGGAATGGGTAGCAGATTGACTCCTAGTGAGTGTGTATGAATTTGGGAGAAGTACTGTAATGAATTTGGAACCTAGTAAACTCGGTATGCGTAGTGTATTATCTTGTACGGAATTGCGGAGTATTGTATTGAATGGAGTATTGTATCGAATGGAGTATTGTAGTACTCAGCAAGTAATGAGAGTATGTATTGTAATGAGTAGTACTCGGATATTCCGGTCCATCAGACCGATGCTGTATGTAGTAGTAGCCTTGTTAGTCACGTGGGTGGCTAACGACATTGTATCCCCCGCCGTTGAGTAAGTATGTATCCGCTGCGAGAGTACGAATGTATAAGGAGTTGGACGGTAATTGCAGTTTTAGCGGTAGGGGTGTTACAAAACCACCTTGAAAATCACAAAGGCAAATCAAAACCCACCAACTGCCACAAAAATCACAAGCCATATCAAACCCACCAACCACCCCAGGACCATTGGCCACAGTGGATCCATCAGTGCATACCGGAGCAATCAGTGCATACCGGAGCCATCAACGCATGCAAGAGCCATCTCAGATCCTTGAAGCCATGCCGGAGTCATCTCGAAGCTTCGAAGCAACTCTTGAGCCATAAGCTCGCACAAAAAAAAAATCTTCATCCACAACCAGGGAGTCTCGATTTAACCAGTGCATTTGTTTTAAACACCTCACATCGGATATCATTTGCATATACCCATGAAGTTCATTCACAATCTAATGCATACTCACAACCCACTAGGCAGCTATACGCTACTAGTGCGGTCCCGCCGTCTTTTCATCCACTAGGCAGCTATTACGCTACTAGTGCGAGATCGTTCACTTCATAACCCGCTAGGCAGCTATTACGCTACTAGTGCGGTCCCACCGTCTTTTCCTCCACTAGGCAGCTATTACGCTACTAGTGCGAGATCATTCACTTCATAACCTGCTAGGAAGCTATTACGCTACTAGTGCGGTCCCGCTGTTTTCCCTTCGCTAGACAGCTATTACGTTACTAGTGCAAGATCGTTCACTTCATAACCCGCTAGGCAGCTATTACGCTACTAGTGTGGTCCCGCCGTCTTTTCGTCCACTAGGCAGCTATTACGCTACTAGTGCGAGATCGTTCACTTCATAACCCGCTAGGCAGCTATTATGCTACTAGTGCGGTCCCGCCGTCTTTTCCTCCACTAGGCAGCTATTACGCTACTAGTGCGAGATCGTTCACTTCATAACCCCGCTAGGCAGCTATTACGCTACTAGTGCGGTCCCACCGTCTTTTCGTCCACTAGGCAGCTATTACGCTACTAGTGCGAGATCGTCCACTTCATAACCCGCTAGGCAGCTATTACGCTACTAGTGCGGTCCCGTCGTCTTTTCCTCCACTAGGCAGCTATTACGCTACTAGTGCGAGATCGTTCACTTCATAACCCGCTAGGCAGCTATTATGCTACTAGTGCGGTCCTGCCTTTTTTCCTCCACTAGGCAGCTATAACGCTACTAGTGCGAGATCATTCATTTCATAACCCGCTAGGCAGCTATTACGCTACTAGTGCGAGATCGTTCACTTCATAACTCGCTAGGCAGCTATTTCGCTACTAGTGTGGTCCCGCCGTTTTTCCTTCGTTAGGTAGCTATTACGCTACTAGCGCAAGATCGTTTCACACCCACCTGCTAGACAGCTATTACGCTACTATTACGGTACACATTCAAATTATTATAGGCTCGTCATAAGTCCTATAGCTAGATGTCAAGAGGTCAAGTTGAGGCACTCCTAAGTCCTCGTATTTTCAATTGCATTCTAGGCCCGTCATAAGCCCTCAGACTGGATGTCAAGAGGTCCAATTGAGGCACTCCTAAGCCCTCGTGCACCCTAAACCAATCTAATTGTTAGTATTATAGGCTCGTCATAAGTTCTATAGCTAGATATCAAGAGGTCTAGTTGAGGCTCTCCTCAGTCCACGTACTTTCAGTTGCATTCTAGGCCAGTTATTAGCCCTAGGATTGGATATCAAGAGGCACAGTTGAGGCTCTCCAAAGTCCTTGTGCGCCCAAAACAAATCTATTATTAACGTTCTAGGCTCATCATAAGTCCTATAGCTAGATGACAAAAGGTCTAGTAGAGGCTCGTCATAAGTCCCCGTGCATTCAATTATCATGTCATTCTCCCGTCGCATTCATACATCATCTCACTTGTGACCACATCCTGGTGCACCCCAAAACCGTGGTGAGAATTTTTGGCGCCCAGTCAACCTTGATCCAATTCTGCAAGGGCTTGCACGATTGAATCAAGGGGAACCATCTGTAGACACCAAAAATTCTCACCCCATTAAATGATTTTTTAAAAAAAATCAATTTTCGAAGCATCAGTTTTCAAACCCGCCCCTTTTCATTATTTACTTATTTTACCATTTTATTTTTTTGATTTATTTTAGGTCAGTTAGTTACATTTTATTCCCTTATTTATTTTCCTTTTCATTTTAATTTAGTTCATGCTATTTCGTTACTAGTTTATTTTATCTCATTTCATTTCATTGACACTTTTGCTTGTATTTTCTTATTAGTACTTGTTTTTATTTTGTCTTTATCATTGTTAATTTTTAGAATTACCTTCATCATTTTATGTATATTTTCACTATTATATTCCATACTAGCATATTTCGTTTTGTCACTAATTCGATTAAACTCCTCTCATCTCATTTTATTTTGTTACTCATTTTTTATTTATCTTATTTACTACTATTCGTACATATCTGATTCAATTTTCATTTTTAGGATACTCACCTGTATTTTTATTTCCATCATACTAGTGTCATTTTATTATTTCATGTATTCGTTATTATGGTATTTTGTTATTTTATGTCTTACTATGTTACTATATACATTCCCTTATTTCATGACCCTCAATAAAAACCCAATTCATTTTATTAGAATAAACTCTTCTGTTTTACTATATTTTTTTCATTAAAAATGATGATGTTTTTATAGAACTTATTCATACGAATAAGAGTTCTATATTATTCTTAATGACTACATACTGAGTTCTATTGTAGTTTACTTGGTATGGAGTGCATGTAAGAGACTAAACATACACGTTCGAATCCTGGGAAAACAGAGTCAGTTTTATTTTCTTTTGTTCGACCCACATGCCAAACGGGTCGTAACCCATGTTTGATCCGAAGTCAGATCCGACCCAGAGAACAAAAAAACCCTAGTCCAGATTTAAGTGCCACCACTAGTAGACAACCGATCCCTCTATTTATTAAGATGAGGAAACCCTACTGTAGACAATTTTGAAGAGGTAGCCAGCCGACACACCCATACCCAGGTTTTTTCTTTCTAATCACGGACGCTCCTAATTCTTCTTCTTCACGTTTCGACAACTTCAAGCCTGAGAACCAGAACTCTGTAGTGCCGCCGCCCATGACATTCTTCCTCCTCCTCCAATTTCCTGATTCAAAACAAAAAACTCTGCGAATCCGTTGCACATAAGCTCCATCGCCAAAGACAACCGAAAAATCTTGAAGTCTTCATGACCGAAAAACCATAATACATAGACTACAGTAACCGGTCTCATTCCTGTGTTAATTTTTTGTTCTCGGTCTCCTTCTTCCCTTCCTCTTCTTCTCAATTTCTCTTCGAAGAACCTCGAAATCCCTCACAGAAAAGAGCAAAAACTCAGAAGCTAAAATTTCCTTCCTCAATGCTCTCAGTACTCCAATCGAAATCTTCACCGAAGAGCACAAAAAGAGAAAACAGTAGCCATCTCCTTCATTCTCTTCGTTCTTCTTCATTCTAAAAAAGAACCAATCGGCATAACCTTCAATTCCTGATCGGCATCCACAATTCACCATCTCTTCTTCCTGGCTAAATCTCACTCCCTCTACTTCTACCGCCATCGACCTCAAAGAAGAAATGCAGCCACGAGCCCTAAACCGGAGTCGATAATGGTCGATTCGTCTGTCGATCCCTTTCCCTGAAAAACAAGAACAAAGAGAAACCCTCATTCTTCAATCGACCTTCTCTTGGAATCGGCCGCCTGCTCCCTCCCATCATCGCCACGGTTTTCTCTATTATACTCACATATGGGGTAAGTCATTGGAATGAGGTAAACCATGGGAATTACTGCACTCGCCTCTCTCGCACGCCAGTTTGTTTCGGTTAGTGTTGGTGTAAATGGAAAACAGTTCATTCCAAAGCCGGATTCGTCAATCTCGTCGATACTTGGTCCGAAAAGGGTGTTCTCATCTATATTCAGTTTATTCTAATCGATTTTTGTAGTTGTTTAGCCTGATTCCAATTTTGGGTTTGTTTTCCTTGATCTTTTTTTGTGTTCGACTGAGGTGACGGGGTTTGGAATTCTGAGCGGAGCTTAAGGACTCGTGGCTGAGCTTGCGGACTCCCTGATCACTACCGGCGCCTAAGAGTTCATGGAGAGTGATAAGTGTCCAAATGAGCATGTTTTATAGGTGTATTTCATGTATAATATTAGCACTTTTCTTGCTCATTTCTCCACTTCGGTTAGTTTTCCTCTAGTTTATGTTTTATTGTTCATCTCACAAAATTATTGGTTTAACATGAGGAAAACCAAGCTGGGAGTGAAGTAGATTAAGAGACGAACGCGTAGACGTAAACGGCTCAGGAAACGGAGTCCAAACGAAGAATCTAGAGCCGGTCAAAGGTTGGAGGAAAATAGGTCACGGTCAAGGCTTGCTACCGCCTATAAAGTGGCGGACAAGAGCATGGGCAACCGCCCATAAACTGGCGGACAAGAGCATGGGCAACCGCCCATAAACTGGCGGACATCACACAATCAACCGACCGCCTATAAACTGGCGGACAGCACACATAGTCACCGCCTGTTAACTGGCGGACACAACATGAAGAAACCGCCTATAATGAAGCGGACAAGACTATATTGAACCGCCTAATATGTGGCGGACATACATAAGGCAACCGCCTGTTAACAGGCGGACACCAGGCGGTCGTGACTAAAATCAACGCCGCGACTAGTTTTCTTCTTCGCGCCGTCGTCGTCTGCAACTTGAATCGCCTTATCTATCTACTCCGAGCACGCGTTTCGGCTCTGTCCCCTGCAATAAATGAAGCAATCAATGCTTCAATCAATGAAGCACTCAAGTAGGCAATCAACTGCAAATATCTACGGAAGACTACCTCTTCATTTCTTCTATAAATAACCATTCCCTACAACCTTGTACGAGTGCACGGAGAAAACCAGAAAATCACTCACACTCACCTCATCTCATTCTCTTCCAGTAAATCACTCCCGTATATCATTTCACTCCATTAACTCTCTAATTCACCCACTTCACATACAAATAACATACGTACATGTACCACTCTTCTTTCTCCTCATTTCTCCATTCACTAATCACGTCTCCGTGCTATTATTACGTCCAACCTCTGTCTGACTTATTACCAGTTAATATGTCTGGCTAAGGAGGATTTGCTCCGGGCAAGGGTTTTAATTATGGTTTGTTAGCTGTGTAACATATTTCTACCGGTTAAAATAAATTCAGTTTGTTACGATTAAAGTTTTGTTTCTCTCCCTTTTTAATAAATTTCATCGGTTTATTAAAAAGCCTTACTAAGTCTGTTTTTAATTTCATCGGTTAGAAACAGACGGGTTAATTAAGCCGTAAAACTGTAAGAACTTATTTTCATCGTTTAAGTTAATACATGTTGCAAGAATAAAGCCTCATACTCCTCTGCCGTTTACAGGCTTTTGGTTGAGTTTTTATCGGACCTTGCATTACAGGTAAACGAGTTCTTAAGAGTTTTCATCGGACCTTAAGAAAATTACAGGAATCTTGCCAAACTATTTTATTAAACCGGTAGAGATAGCACAATTAATTAAATCATATTAACCTGAACCCGGAGTTCCATTTAATTCATCTGCACTCAGTTTTCTAATCTGCTTAATATTTTCTCTAAAACAAGTCAATTAACTTCCCCCCATTTGTGACAAGCTTAGGAACTATTTTATCTCGCTATAAGTCCCACGGTTTGACCCCGGCCGCTTCTGTCTACTATACTACTGCGACCGGGTTTTATTTGCAGCCCGACGGATATTTTGAGTATTAATTTCTCTCTTTTATCAATTTCACCAATGCTAATAACTCACGATAATTCCACTCTGCAAAATGGCGCCGTTGCCGGGGACTTGATTTAATCTAGTCCCTAAGCCCCGGTTAATTCACCTGTTATATTATAATAATCTGTTAATTTAGAAAAAAAAATTAAAAAAAAAACTGTTAATCCAATTTCGGACATATAACCTCGGACATCTGACTTGGACATTGGACATCTAACTTGTGATCTGACTTGGACATCTGACTACTAACTTGTTAATATTTGTCATTTATTTCTATCATTTCGTTCCATTGTCATTTCGTTCCATTGTCATTTCGTTCCATTGTCATTTCGTTCCATTGTCATTTCTTTCCATTGTATACTAACTACTAACTTATAATTTCTGTCAACTAATTCCTAACATTTTTATTATTCTAACGTATAACCAGTTCTTTTCTCTGTTTTGAGTGGTGAATGCCTTTTACCAGGTCACACAGCTACCCAGAAAATATCAATAATCACACGGTTGGTTATAATCCAGAGATCGAGAGAACCTTTCTGCGTACCCTAAGGCAGAGACGAACTCAACGAAATACCACCACAGTGATAGATTCTGACCCGGAAGCTAACATGGCAGCTACACCAGCAACGGTTCGAAATATCAACAGGCCGTCTAACCAAGGACAACAGCCTGCTATCATCCTTCCTCACCTCAGCCCATCTGAATACGATGAGTGGCAGAAGCTGAAGCCATATCATCAGATTCGATGTGTGAAGGAGTTGGGCATGTTTGATGGCACCAGTCCGGACGAAGCCCTGTTACATGTTACAAAGTTCTTGCAACACGCCAACAGTCTTACTGCAACCGATGCAGTACTTCAATATGCAAGATTGTCGTTATTCCCACACAGCCTGACGGGAAACACGAGCAAGTGGTATCATAGCCTAACACCGAGTACCATTGGTACCTGGGACGACATGGCCACCAAGTTCTACGACAAATTCCTACCTCCGAGCCGAACTTTGGAGATGATTGCTGAAATTTATAATTTCAAGCAACCAGGGTCGGAGAATATTTGTGAAACTTGGGACCGTTTCAAAGGTCTACTACTCACTTGTCCTCACCACGGTCTGACGAAGGAACAAGTATCACAATTGTTTTACAAGGGCTTGATCGGTCCGTGCAGAACAATGGTGTTATCTTCGTTAGGGGCTGACATTTTGAAAAAGCCGGGAGCACAATTTCTGAACAGCATGGAGTCTCTCTGTGAGGAAATTAGAGACTGGGCCTCCGGTGGATCAAGGAGCGGTACTCCAGGATTATATCATGTTGGGGAAAGTGATAACAAGTTCGACCAGCTCATGAGAAGCCATGAGCAACTCATGGAGAGCAATGCTCAGCAGGCAACAAAAGTCAGTACTCTGCAGAAAGTGGTTGAACAAATGGCTATGAATTCCTTCCCTCAGCAAGCTAAGTCGATGATTTCCCGACCACCTACTACCCCTCCAGGCTATGCTCCTCTATCCCAACCATCTCCAACTAATTCTTGTACGCAATGTGGCGGGCCTCATGATTATGATCAATGCCCCCAACTACAAGAAATGAAAGCAGCGGAGGAAGCAAACTACATCACCAACAATTCAGGATACAAACAACCATGGCAACGTAACATGCAATCCAATCTTAGCTACTCAAACACCGGAAATATCCAAAACCCACATACCCTACAAACATCCCAAAACTACAGACCTCAGTCCAACTTCCAAGGAGGCCAAAGGCAATATCAACAACAGCCTTATGGCAATGAAGCTTCATCGAGCCGACCAGCTCCACCTCCTTCGAATCCTGAGTCTGAAATGTCTCAAATGCAAGAGATGTTCAAGGCGATGATGGGTAAATCCCGAGATACGCAAGAAGAGGTCGCAGCTCTGCGCAAAGACCAAAAAGCCTTGCAATCTCAGATCCAACAGTTACTTACTCAACAAAGACCACCTGGTCAATTCCCTTCACAGACTAATCCCAATCCGAAGGAACAAGCAAATTCAGTCCTTATAGACGATGGCACATTACAATCAACAAACTTGTGTGCCGTCTCCTTAAGGAGTGGAAGGGAACTTGCCACCAGCAAAGGAAAAGAAAAAGAAAATCTTGAAGATTCCTATATCAATGTTGATGAAACCACCAAACCAACTTCACCTCCCTCAGAAATCCAAGTTCCTGCTCCTGTTACTCCACCTCCACCTCGAGTTGCAATCGACATCCCAACTTCCACTCATAAAAACAGTGAACTCCCGTTCCCAAACAGAATGAAAAAGAAACACCTAGATGAGCAGTTCTCCAAATTCTTGAGCATTTTCAAGAAACTGACTCTCGACATACCTATACTTGATGCTTTGCAAGAGATGCCTAATTACGCCAAATTTCTAAAGGATCTCTTGACAAAGAAAAAGAAGAAACCTGGGAAAGAAACAGTGCACCTCACGGAGGAATGCTCTGCAGCCCTTCTTCGAGCACTCCCTCCAAAACAAACAGATCCGGGAAATCCCGTGATCCCGTGTTTTATTGATGGGGTAGACTGTGGAAGCGGTCTATGCGACCTAGGAGCCAGCATTAATATCATGCCATATGCCACCTTTCTGAAAGTAAAAGGAGGAGAAATGCTACCGGTTCCTTTCAAACTCCAACTAGCAGACAGATCAGAGATCAAGCCTATGGGTATAGTCTGAGATCTGGTAGTTGGAGTCTCTCGCTTTATCTTTCCAGCCGACTTCGTCATCTTAGAGATGGACGATGATGTTGAGGTTCCCCTGATTCTCGGTCGACCGTTTCTAAGTACCGCCAAAGCCATCATTGACGTCCACGACGGAAAAATCACTCTTCGGTACGAGGATGAAACGATCGAATTCGACATGCAGAAAATGATGAAGAAAAGTTCAAATTTTTCTCCTCATGCTAAGAAAGTAGGATTCACAGATGATGAGGATGAGGAAAGCAATTTTGCTACAGATGAGGACATGTATTCTCCATCTTCCATCCAGGAAGTTGAAACTGAACCGCTAGAGCGAGTATTATTTACTTCTCTAGAAGAAAAGGTGGAGGATCCGGAAGTTAACGCCATGCTGGCGTATGTAGAGAAAGGAAGGGCTGGTTATCAAGTGTTCCGACCACCAATCGAAGAACTCGACAGAAAACCTCAAAAATCAATTCCATCAGTAGAACAACCACCTGAACTCGAGCTTAAAGAAATACCCTCTAACCTCAAGTATGCTTTCCTAGCTGAAAATGACCATTTGCCTGTCATTATTTCCTCTTCTCTGAATTCCGGGGAGGAAACGAGGTTACTCGAGGTACTAAAGAAGCACAAGACAGCAATCGGGTGGACTATCGCTGATATCAAAGGAATTGATCCCTCCTATTGCACGCACCATATTTACATGGAGGAAAACTTCAAACCTATCAGGCAACCTCAGCGTCGGCTAAACCCTAACCTCAAGGAGGTAGTTCGAAAGGAGGTTCTGAAACTCCTTGACGCAGACATCATTTATCCAATTTCTGACAGTCCATGGGTCAGTCCTGTTCAAGTTGTCCCTAAGAAGGGGGGCATCGAAGCTGTTATTAATGAAAAAGGAGAGACTATCCCCCAAAGAAAGATCATAGGATGGCGCATGTGTATTGACTATCGGCGTTTGAACTTAGCAACCAGGAAGGATCATTTCCCTCTCCCCTTTATCGACCAGATGTTGGAACGACTAGCAGGGCAAGAGTACTACTGTTTTCTAGATGGGTTCTCGGGTTATTTTCAAATACCTATCGCACCTGAGGACCAGGACAAGACAACCTTCACTTGTCCTTACGGTACCTTTGCATACCGACGAATGCCTTTCGGTCTATGCAACGCCCCTGCTACCTTCCAGAGATGTATGCAAGCAATATTTGCTGACTTCATCGAGCAGAGCATAGAAGTCTTTATGGACGACTTCTCAGTCTATGGCTCTAGTTTCGACAAATGCTTGGCACAACTTGATTTGATCCTAAGACGGTGTGAGGATACGAATCTCGTTTTAAATTGGGAGAAGTGTCATTTTATGGTCAAAGACGGGATCGTCCTTGGACATAAAATATCAGCTAAAGGAATAGAGGTGGATAAAGCCAAGGTAGAGGTTATCGAGAAGTTACCAGCACCAACTACAGTTCGAGATATACGAGCGTTTCTAGGGCATGCAGGATTTTATCGGCGGTTTATTCAGGACTTCTCCAAAATCAGCAAACCATTGACCGACCTGCTACAGAAAGATGCCCCGTTTCATTTTGATGAAAGGTGTTCAGCTGCTTTCCAAACTATAACACAAAAATTGGTGTCAGCACCTGTGGTCATACCACCTGATTGGTCTCTTCCTTTTGAGATCATGTGTGACGCAAGTGACTACGCCGTGGGGGCAGCTCTATGCCAGAAAAAAGAGAAAATCTTGAGAGTGATCGCTTATGCCAGCAGAACACTAAACGATGCCCAGAAAAACTATACGACCACCGAAAAAGAACTTCTGGCTATAGTTTTCTCCCTCGATAAATTCAGATCGTACTTGTGGGGAAGCAAAGTCATCGTGCATACAGACCACTCCGCTCTTAAATACTTATTTACAAAACAAGAAGCCAAGCCTCGCTTGTTGCGCTGGATTCTTCTACTACAAGAGTTTGACATCGAAGTCAAAGATAAGAGCGGAAAACTAAATGTTGTCGCTGACCATCTCTCCAGATTGGTAACTCCTACGGATAGTGTGCCTATCAACGAATTCTTCCCCGATGAGACTGTCTTTTCAATCACCAAGATGCAGGAACCATGGTATGCGGACCTGGCCAATTATTTAGTCTCTGGAACAGTACCCTATGATCTATCCTACTCCCAGAAGAAGAAATTTCTTTCTGATTCAAGGCATTATTTCTGGGAGGATCCGTATTTGTTCCGAGTTAGTGCTGATGGGTTGATTCGACGATGTCTCCCGGACGACGAGGTTCCGAGCGTCATACATTTTTGTCACTCACGGGAAGCCGGAGGTCACCATGGACCCACAAGGACCGCTGCTAAGATCCTGGCCTCAGGTTTTTATTGGCCGACCCTTCATAAAGATGTGTATCAATTCTGCAAACAATGTGATAATTGTCAGAAAATGGGTAACACATCCAGGAGATATGAGATGCCACAACAGGGGATACTAGAAGTGGAGCTCTTTGATTGTTGGGGCATTGATTTTATGGGACCGTTCCCTTCCTCGCAGGGCCACCAATATGTTCTAGTGGCAGTTGATTACGTGTCGAAATGGGTAGAAGCCATACCCTGCCATCACGCTGATGCGAAGACAGTAACCAGATTCCTTAAGAAGCACATCTTTACGCGTTTTGGCGTGCCTAGAGTTATTATTAGTGACGGTGGATCTCACTTCTGCAACCGTTCATTAGAAGCGCTTATGGGTAAGTATGGGGTACGTCACAAGGTAGCTCTACCTTATCACCCCCAGACAAACGGCCAAGCAGAAGTTTTGAACCGTGAGTTAAAATGGATTCTCCAGAAGACGGTTAACTCATCACGAAAGGATTGGGCACTTAAGCTGGATGATGCACTTTGGGCTTACCGCACTGCATTCAAGACTCCCATCGGGATGTCTCCTTTTAAGCTTGTTTATGGGAAATCATGTCACCTACCTGTAGAGCTGGAGCATAAGGCATATCGGGCAATCAAGGCCCTAAACTTCGATTTAGAAGCCGCAGGAGAAAAGCGGAAGTTTCAACTCTCTGAACTCGAGGAGTTAAGAGATCAGGCATACCGTAGTGCGACAATATACAAGGAGCGCACTAAGAAACATCATGACCAGATGATCCACAACCGCGACTTTAAGGGCATTTTCAGGGCATTTTGTGCTTAAATTGTTAAATCTCCCTGCTTATCTTGCAATTGTTCAAAAATTAAAATTATGTACCTTGCTAATGTAGGTTGTTCTCTTTAAAAATAAATACTGTTATGAATTGTGGGATAAATGGTACAAATTTTAAAATTTTGATTACTTTTGAGGAGCATTTTATATGCGGTGTGAACAAATAATCTGCAAACGGTTGGATTTTATTGCTCAGGGTTTCTTTCTGTCTTCTCTCTTAGGGATTGCTAAGGGGTGCTTCTCTGTTAAAAAAAACAACAAAAAAATAATAAAGACTTGCGAGACACCATTGGTAACCAACAAAAGAGAGTTGAGTGTTTTTGAATACAAAGGCGGCATGCCTATATTTTCTCATCTCTTATGCAAAAGTGAAACAAATGCATAAATCTATTTTTCCTTTTGTTTTCTTCTCAATGCCCGTTCTTGAGAGAAGTTGGCCATGGTAAAAGTTCTCAGAGTCACACAAAAGAAACATTGAAGTACCTTAGATCATACCCCGAAACTCTATATTTTATTTTACTCTGAGCACACCTATGCCACCAGCAGTTGATTTTTCACACTCCTCGAAAAGTTTAAAGATTATGTTTATCCTACCCTTCATAATAATATTTGTTAGTATTGAGCATTTCCTGCTTGCTTAGGTACATGGTTTTGCTTGAGGACAAGCAAAAAGATAAGTGTGGGGGTGTGATAAGTGTCCAAATGAGCATGTTTTATAGGTGTATTTCATGTATAATATTAGCACTTTTCTTGCTCATTTCTCCACTTCGGTTAGTTTTCCTCTAGTTTATGTTTTATTGTTTATCTCACAAAATTATTGGTTTAACATGAGGAAAACCAAGCTGGGAGTGAAGTAGATTAAGAGACGAACGCGTAGACGTAAACGGCTCAGGAAACGGAGTCCAAACGAAGAATCTAGAGCCGGTCAAAGGTTGGAGGAAAATAGGTCACGGTCAAGGCTTGCTACCGCCTATAAAGTGGCGGACAAGAGCATGGGCAACCGCCCATAAACTGGAGGACAAGAGCATGGGCAACCGCCCATAAACTGGCGGACATCACACAATCAACCGACCGCCTATAAACTGGCGGACAGCACACATAGTCACCGCCTGTTAACTGGCGGACACAACATGAAGAAACCGCCTATAATGAAGCGGACAAGACTATATTGAACCGCCTAATATGTGGCGGACATACATAAGGCAACCGCCTGTTAACAGGCGGACACCAGGCAGTCGTGACTAAAATCAACGCCGCGACTAGTTTTCTTCTTCGCGCCGTCGTCGTCTGCAACTTGAATCGCCTTATCTATCTACTCCGAGCACGCGTTTCGGTTCTGTCCCCTGCAATAAATGAAGCAATCAATGCTTCAATCAATGAAGCACTCAAGTAGGCAATCAACTGCAAATATCTACGGAAGACTACCTCTTCATTTCTTCTGTAAATAACCATTCCCTACAACCTTGTACGAGTGCACGGAGAAAACCAGAAAATCACTCACACTCACCTCATCTCATTCTCTTCCAGTAAATCACTCCCGTATATCATTTCACTCCATTAACTCTCTAATTCACCCACTTCACATACAAATAACATACGTACATGTACCACTCTTCTTTCTCCTCATTTCTCCATTCACTAATCACGTCTCCGTGCTATTATTACGTCCAACCTCTGTCTGACTTATTACCAGTTAATATGTCTGGCTAAGGAGGATTTGCTCCGGGCAAGGGTTTTAATTATGGTTTGTTAGCTGTGTAACATATTTCTACCGGTTAAAATAAATTCAGTTTGTTACGATTAAAGTTTTGTTTCTCTCCCTTTTTAATAAATTTCATCGGTTTATTAAAAAGCCTTACTAAGTCTGTTTTTAATTTCATCGGTTAGAAACCGACGGGTTAATTAAGCCGTAAAACTGTAAGAACTTATTTTCATCGTTTAAGTTAATACATGTTGCAAGAATAAAGCCTCATACTCCTCTGCCGTTTACAGGCTTTTGCTTGAGTTTTCATCGGACCTTGCATTACAGGTAAACGAGTTCTTAAGAGTTTTCATCGGACCTTAAGAAAATTACAGGAATCTTGCCAAACTATTTTATTAAACCGGTAGAGATAGCACAATTAATTAAATCATATTAACCTGAACCCGGAGTTCCATTTAATTCATCTGCACTCAGTTTTCTAATCTGCTTAATATTTTCTCTAAAACAAGTCAATTAACTTCCCCCCTTTTGTGACAAGCTTAGGAACTATTTTATCTCGCTATAAGTCCCACGGTTTGACCCCGGCCGCTTCTGTCTACTATACTACTACTGACCGGGTTTTATTTGCAGCCCGACGGATATTTTGAGTATTAATTTCTCTCTTTTATCAATTTCACCAGTGCTAATAACTCACGATAATTCCACTCTGCAGAGAGGCGCAAGAACGAGCTGCTACTTGACCCTGGCATATACTTATAGTTTGTGATTTTCTCATTTTTCTTACCTAATAAAACAATCCTGTTCTACTGATCTGCTGGTCTAGCTTGTGTTGGCATTTGATGTGATTCTCTATGTGTTTATTCCCACTTTGTTTTGATAGGAGACTCCCACTTTGGGTTCCCCTCTGTTGTTCTTTGTCTGGTTCAATTCTCTTGTGTCAAGGTCCTTCGAATAACCACTAAGATCGACTTGGTGTTGGGTCATGTTTATGCATATCGGCTTCGAGTTGTTTACTTCTCCATATGCCCGGTTCATTTGGTTTATTGTTTTTCAATTAGCATCCGTATGTAGGACTGACACAAAGGAATGAAATTTGGAACCTGTGTTAATCTACGTTCACATCGAAACTTCAGTTGTTGTTTTGTTTTTGTTTCATCATCTTTTAGGCTGCCGTTATTCGATTTAATTGAGCGATTTGGCGTTTGTTGGTATTTGGCCTTTGATTATATCTGATGTAGCATGATCCTAAATCGACCCCCATCTAAAAGAGAAGGGAAGCGAGGTGTTCAGTCCAATCAGTATTGTTGTTCCTCTTTCATCGAAAAGAAATAACAGTTTAGTGAATATTTGCTTAGCTTAATCTAAACTTTTTGCATGAATGGGTTGTGCTCCATGTTCTCTGAATAATAGAATTTCATGAATTAGGATTCACTTTCTAACTAATCTCAATTTGGAGTTTCATAAGTAGGACCCATGTTTTGCCTAACGAATGTTGTTTTAGCTTAGCAAACCTGATGTGATCTCTTTGTTCTTTTAATTCGAAGTTTGGATATTCAGAAGATTAGAGAGTGAAATGGATTAACCCGCATTTTAGGGACCACGTGTTATTTAATTCCAGCTTTAAAAAAAGATGATGAGTGAAACAAATGTATATGCAAAAAAGTTTGGACTTGAATTTCATGTTGCATTTGTTGATTGTTTATCCATCTTTTAAATTTCTTGATTGTTTATCTGTATTAAATGTTCATCTTGTATAGCTAGCTTGGTAATTGTTGGGCCCAGCCCAATATAGAGGCCCAAGGACATAGGAAGCCCTAGTTAGCCCATAGGTCACCCCTTTGTAGAAAAGCTTTAGGTTGGGGTATCCTCCATGAATACGGGTCCTAGACACGACCCATGTGAGGAATACCTATCTTCCTTAAAAATTTCCTAATCATCCATAATGTCAGAATAAAATTCACAATCAATTATTCAATTCCAAAATCAATTCAAAAATCCAAAAAAATCAAATCTTTGAATTATGTCAAAAATTAAATCCATAAAATGAGTCTCAAATCAGCCCAATAACAACCCACTTCTTAACCTATTTTTTTGAGGCCCATTTTTGATCCGGCCCAATGCGTATTTCCTTTAAAAAGACCAAAAGCCCAATCGGACCAAAGCCCAAATTGGCCCAATTCAGCCCACTACAAACCTGACCCACTTTGCTCGGCCCATTTGACCTGACCTAACTTCACAAACTTGGCCCATCAAACCCATTTCGGGCCCAACCTAATTCAGGCTAAAACCCATTTCAGATCCAAGCCCAATTCGAGCCCAAACCCATTTCGGACTCAAACTCATTCTGGACCCATACCCATTTAGGCCCAAACCCTAACCAAGGCCCAATTCAACCCAAAAGCCCAACCAAGGACCAATCCGGCCCAATTCAGCCCAAACCTCAACCAATGCCCAATCTGGCCCAAACCTTGACCAAGGCCCAATCTGGCCCAAACCTTGACCAAGGCCCAATCAGGCCCAATCCAACCCAAAAGCCCAACCAATGCCCAATCCGGCCCAAACCTTGACCAAGGCCCAATATGGCCCAAACCTTGACCAAGGCCCAATCCGGCCCAATTCAACCCAAAAGCCCAACCAATGCCCATTCCAGCCCAAACCTTGACCAAGGCCCAATCTGGCCCAAACCTTGACCAAGGCCCAATCCGGCCCATTTCAACCCAAAATCCCAACCAAGGCCCAATCTGGCCCAACCCTTGACCAAGGCCCAATCTGGCCCAACCCTTGACCAAGGCCCAATTTGGCCCAATTCAACCCAAAAGCCCAACCAAGGCCCTATCCGGCCCAAACCTTGACCAAGGCCCAATCTGGTTTAACTTTGATCCGGTCCAATTATGACCAACCCGAACTTTGACTTGGTCCAACTTTGACCAATCTGAACTTTAACTTTGACCCAACTTTTGACCCGGTCCAACTTTGACCTTGACCCCAAACTTTGACCTTGACCTGAACTTTGACCAAACCAAACTTTACATCCCAAATTTTGACCCATCCGTTTTTCCAACCCTAACCAATTCAATTAAAACCAAATTCCTTTCAATTCAATTCAAATCCAAATTCAATTCAAATCCAAACTCATTCAAATCCAAATTCATTTCAATTCCAATTCAAATCAGTATTCATTCAGCCCCGATCCAACTTTGATTTCAATTCAATTTCAATTTCATTCCAATTTCTCCTACACTCTAAATATCTCATAGACCCGAGCGTCTCACATGCTTGGTCATCCCAATGATTCGAATGTCTCATAGACCTGAGCGTCTCACAGACCCAAGCGTCTCACAGACTTCGACATCTTAAGGTTTCAAACGTCTCACAGACTCGAGCGTCTCACAGGCTAGCATCCCAAACCCGAAACTTCTCAAAACTCCAAACCCTTCTAAATCTTAAACACCTCAAATATCTTCAAACCCCACAAACATCAAAACTTACAAAACCCAAATACCGTGAACTACGTAAGGTTTGATCTCAACAGGGAGTTGAGTACGTAGGCAGCCCACCTCGGGTGCGACCCCGTTCCAATAAAAAAACCCTTTTCCCACTCAAACCTTCTTCGGTTCCCACATCTTCTTCATACAAATTCCCCTTCTTGGCACTAGCTTGGTAGAAAATCTTGTCTCAACCATTCTCTTTCTCTCTTCCTGTCCTAATCCTATTCTTGGAGACCGAGGTTTCCTCGGGCACCAATCCGAAGTCGTGGTTGTTGCCACTTCTAAGGGGTGTAACCCAGTGCGAACCCAACATAGAATCTCTGGTTTGATCAGATAAGTCCTATCCATAGGCAATAAATCATCATAGTAAATTAACGGTTCTTAGAACCCTTCTCCTCCCTTCCTAGTTCCTTAGGTCAAACTAGGTGGTGACTCTAGTCAATTCCGCCTTATAGGGGCATAAGTCCGTGTGGAGCCCATTGAGAGCGGGTGTAGTGTTCACTAGCACTCCCCATAAAGCTTTCTAGGAATGACGGACGATGAAGTAGGTATTTGAGGGCTGCCAGAATAACGGGTTTTCACCCTCCACAAAATGGCAAATTTCTAGGATCTAGACTTCTTAGTTAGACCGTATTTAGATAAGACCCCCCTCATACCGAAAAATCACCCTCCACACTAGGTCTTTGGAAAGTCGAGGAGGTGGTGATTCTGTGTGAGCTTCTGTCGATCTTATGTCGGCCACTTGTCCTGAGGAAGATTCCTTGAGTGCCGCTTTGCGGAGAGAGGATTTGGGTGCCATTATTAGTCGAATGATTTCTGGAATTTCTTGTGAACCTTTAGCTATAGAGATCTTTAGAGTTGTTGTGAGGCGAGGTCCTTTGCACTTGAATCACGCAGGAATTTTTGTGAGAGAGAAGAGAATATGCTTTGATCGCTTAGAGAGATTAGAAAGAGTCAGGGCAATAGTGAGACATGAGTAAAACTCACATCGCCCTTTTATAGATATTGAGTAATGGTCGGTGACCGCTCCTCGTCCGCTCGCTGACATGTCCACAACGAGCATCAGTCGTGACAGTTGTCAGCGATCCGTTGAGAAGTTTTTCCGTTTCTATCCGTTGGACTGTCTCTAACCTAATATCACTTTTGTGGAAAATGACATATCTGCTTCAAGTATTCATCTGACATGTTTTCTATGCATTAAACTGATCGCTGACTACTGAATGACAATATAACAGGTGTTGCTCACATGTCGTTGACCTATCGTGGGAAATAAAAGCAGTTTAACTGTGATTAATTAATATCATACCAAGATCATAAACAATCTTAGTAAACCTTTCTCTACTTAATGGCTTTGTAAAGATGTCAGCTAGTTGATTCTCAGTAGAAATATACTTTAAACCAACAAATTTATTTTCACAACAATCTCTAAGAAAATGATGTCTAATGTCAATATGTTTGGTACGAGAATGATGCACAGGATTTTTGGAAATAGAGATGGCACTTGTATTATCACACATAATTGGAAAAGTACTTGTTTCGATGCCATAATCACCAATTTGTTGTTTAAGCCATAGGAGTTGGGCACATCAGCTTGCCGCAGCAATGTTTTCAGATTTAGCTATTGAGATTGCAACACTTTGTTGTTTCTTTGATCCCCATGTAATCATACATGATCCAACAAAGAATGCTGCCCCTGAAGTGCTCTTTCTATCAGTGATAGATCCTCCATAGTCTGCATCTGAAAATCCTACAATGTTACAGTTATAGAACTTGGGATAAAAGAGACCAAGATTAATGGTTCCTTTTAAGTAACGTAGGATTCTTTTTACAGCTGTGAGGTGACTTTCTCTTGGATCTGCTTGAAACCTGGCACATAAGCAAACGTTATACATGATATCAGGTCCACTAGCAGTTAAACATAGTAGAGAACCAATCATCTCTCTGTAAGATCGCTGGTCGACCGGTCGGTCACCAGTCATGATACCCATCTTAGTGCCAACTGCCATTGGTGTGTCAAACGTCTTACATCCCTCCATTCCAAATCTCTTCAGCAAGTCTTTTACGTACTTCTCTTGGGATATGATGGTCCCTTCATCATTCTGCTTGACCTGAAGTCCTAGGAAGAACTTCAATTCTCCTAGATCACTCATCTCAAATTCCTTTTTTATCAATGCTTCAAACTTTTTGCTATATTTTTCATCAGAGGCTCTAAAGATTATATCATCAACATATACTTACACAATTAGGAAATCTCTTTTGTTCTTATAAACAAAAAAAGTTTTGTCTACTTTACCTCTCTTAAAGTGGTTTTCCAATAGATAGGAGGGCAGACGATCATACCATGATCTTGGAGCTTGTTTGAGCATGTAAAGAGCTTTGCCAAGTTTGAGTACCATCCTTTCCTTCTTGTGTCTCAAAACCAGGAGGTTTCTCAACATACATTTCCTCTTTGACGTACCCATTTAGGAAGGCACTCTTGATGTCAAGTTGGAAGAGTTTGATTCCTTTGTGCGCAACAAATGCAATTAGTAATCTGATAGATTCCATCCTTGCTACTGGAGCGAAGGTTTCTTGGAAGTCTATTCCTTCTTGTTGACGATATCCTTGAGCTACTAGACGAGCCTTGTTCCTGACAACTTCTCCCATTTCATTCAGCTTATTTCTAAAGACCCATTTTGTGCCAAGTACTCCTTGATGAGTAGGGCGAGGCACAAGATGCCAAACTTTGCATCTTTCAAACTGGTTCAGTTCTTCTTGCATTTCATTGATCCAGTCTGAGTCTCGAAGAGCTTCCTTGACATTCTTGGGCTCGATGGGTGAGACTGTCGTTGAGAAGGCTAGAAGATCTCGAGTTTGTGCTCTTGTCTAAGTTCCTTTGGATATGTCTGATATGATATTCTCCAATGGATGATTTTTGTACAAAGCATGAGATTGATGAATGGTTGATGGAGAGAGAGGATCCTCGACATCATTGTTTCCTTCTTCGACCTGTTGTTGACCTGTCGCTGACCTGTCGGGCAAGTTTTCTTCAGTCGGTGATTCATCTTTGGGATTTTCTATGTGATCCTGATCAGCTAGATTGAATCCGAGTTCTTTATCTTCATCAGATTCCTTGAATTTGTGTACGTCAGCCTCATCAAAGACTACATGCACACTTTCCTCCACCTTCAGTGTCCTTTTGTTGTATACTTTGTATACCCGGCTTCTTTCAGAGTATCCAAGGAAGATGGCCACGTCACTTCTGGCATCAAACTTCCCAAGAAGACTCTTTTCATTGTTGTGGACATAACATTTGCAACCAAATGTCCTGAAGTGACTTATGTTTGGTTTTCTTCCCTTGATTAACTCATAGGGAGTTTTGTTAAGGATCGGTCGTATGAGGGTTCTGTTTGTGATGTAGCATGCAGTCGCCACCGCTTCTGCCCAGAAGACTTGAGGAAGATTGCTCCCCAATAGCATGGCCCTGGCTACCTCTTGTAGTGTTCTATTCTTTTGCTCAACTACCCCATTCTGTTGGGGTGTTCTTGGTGCTGAATATGTGTGACTAATCCCATGTTATTTACACATATCCATGAATTGTTGATTCTCAAATTCTGACCCATGATCAGACCGAAGAGTCTTGATCTTGAGACTGAGTTGTACTTGGACTTTTCCTACAAAGGCTTGAAATTTCTCAAAGATTTCGTCTTTGGAAGCAATAAAGAGTGGCCAAACAAACCGTGAGTAAACATCAACAATTACAAAAATATACCAATTTCCTCCAAAACTTTTGACTCTCATAGGTCCACATAAGTCCATGTGAAGTAATTCAAGTGGTTTGGATGTACTAACAAAGTTCTTTGATTTAAAAGGACGCCTTGGACTGTTTGCTTCTAACACATGCATCACAAAGATTGGTCTCAGATTCATTAATCTCAGGAAGACCTCTTACCAACTGTTTCTTGACAAGTTTTCTTAGTAAAGAAGTGCTAACATGCCCTAGTCTTTTGTGCCATAGAGTAGTCATCTATTGAAGCAGTCAAGCAAGGAAGATTTGGACTGTCAATATCCTCTAAGCTTGTTACATAAACATTTTTCCTTCTTTTCCCTTAAACAACTCTCTGCCCTTGTTCCGACTTACTTTTCTACAATATGTAGGATAGAAGTGAACCAAATTCCCTTTTTCATACTTCAACTTTTCTTGAACGGTAAGAATTTCACTATAATCTCTTTGTTATTTCATGAGTGCCCTGATGAGATTTTCTACCTTTTTATCCGAGGTTTTTCTCAGGTTTTCATTTTCTTCTAAAAGTTCATCGTTTTTAGTTTCTAATGTCACTAGGTGATCGACTAATATAAGAGAAAACTTTTTAAGTCCAAGAAGTTCCGCCTTTTGAATTCTCCTTCTAAGTTTAGAATATTTTACCTTATGTTGTTCTTCTTCTCCTTCTGATTCTGAGACATCATTGTCTTGTGCCATCAAGCACACATCTTCAAGGCATAGGTGAGCCTTCTCCTCTTCTGAGGTGTTGCTGTCTGAGGTTTGATTGTCATCACTTTGTTCAGAATCTCCTCATGTGGCAACGAAGGCTTCCTTCTTTGGTCCTTTGTTGAATGATCATCGGACAGGCTTCTTGACCCTGTCGTTGTCCTCTCGTGATTGCTGAGGGCAGTCTTTGATGTGATGTCCGCGTTTTGAACACCCAAAGCACTTGTCATTGCTTTTTTTCTGATCATCCGACTCCTTGGACTCCTTGCCTTTCTTCATTTTATTTCTAATGAACTTTTGAACGTACCTCTTAGCATAGAGGGCCATTTCATCATTGTCATCTCCTGACTCAGACCTTTCATTTTCAGCTACTTGAAGGGCTATGCCTTTTCCTCTATCTCTTGATGATCTTTCCGAGTTTCTGTGTTGTAATTTTAACTTGAAAGCCATTAGAGATCCTAGCATGTTTGCTTGAGACATCTTAGAGAGATCATGCACTTTTTGTATGGCATTGACTTTGCTATCAAAGGAGGTGGGGAGAGATATGAGGAACTTCCGAATTTGATCCTCGTTAGAGATAGTTCTTCCAAGCACCAACATTTCGTTGACCAGCTTAGTGAACCTTGTATGCATTTAAGAAATGCTCTCCTTTTTCTTCCTTCTTGAATAGCTCCTAGTGAGTGAGTAGCAGCTCAATGCGAGTCTTTTTGATCTCATCATTCACTTCATAGGTGACCTTAAGAGTTTTCCAAATCTCTTGGGCCGTTTTAGCTGAAGCAATTTTTGAGTATTGCTCAGGTAGTAGTGCACAATGAAGTATTCTTACAGCTCGAGCGTTGAATATCAACTTCTTGATTTGATCATCTGTCATGCTGTCGATAGATATGTCTTGTCCTTGAGGATTCTGGAAGGTGTACTCTCCATGTGTTATCACCCTCTTCTTGGATCGTCAGACTTGATATGAAATTCCATCTTGTTCTTCAAGTGAGTGTAGTTGTCTCCATTGAAGATTGGTGGTCGATTTGGTGCAGAACCTTCTTCTGCTGCTAGAATGCTTGCATGAGACATCTTGATCGTCTTCCAAAGCAGTTAGCTTTCTAGAAGAGACCAGCTTTGATACCAGTTGAAACTCGCAAGCGCTCGTGATGCGTCCCCGACGTGTCGTGGACGTATCGTGGACTCTAATAAAACTTGATAGACGAGAGGCAACTATTAAACTGGAAAACACATTTCGATTGAGAATTTACACACATGAAATTCACTCAACCTCCTTTGCCCCACACACGGACTCCGAGGACAGTTTCGACTTTACCCCTAAAGTCGTCAACCCTCTCCTGAGTATCGGCCTACGGTTCACCGGTCGTTCCCCGACCTGTCGTCCTATCAAATACCCAATGTATTGATACTCTAACCCAGTCCTCACTAGCTCACCAACTCTCTAGCACTTACACACACTCCTAAGTCTGATCCACACTTGCCCAGATTATCTCTATCTTTTCTACTGTAAAGGGGCTTATCTTACAAGGAACATTAAGGCACGTATTTATACAAGTTAGTTGAGATGCCAACTAACAACCTAGGAGTTTATAGACTCTAAGAGTAGAATGCTCATTTTTCTATAATATAATATCCTCACCCTACTTGCAGATTTTCGTCCAACTTGATCTGGAGCCACCAGCACACTCGTTGCCTTGTGAATGTGCAAGTTGGTGGCACATCTCCCCAAGTGATCGGTCACCACTTGGACACTTCAACTTGTCTGAACTTGTCTGGCTCATTAATGCTCATAAATGCTCTCTTCTGAAGTAATACGGCTATGTAATGATGTTCATCAATAGCCTTTGCTTATCTTGTTATCTTGCACATTAATGAGATACACCTTTTGTCGTGTGTTTGTCATGAGCAAGTTGATTGTGTGGTTGTGAACAATCTGAGTGAGTTTGTCGAAGTTGCTAACTCCGTTTGGTCCTTGTTTGATGTCTGATGTAAGAGATATGTGATGGTGTGGTTCTTGACTGCTTGTGTCTTTCTAGAAGTTCTCCGGAGCTCTCGCTGACAGGTGCTCCACTGGTAGAGCACATGACGTGGATTGAGCGCGCTTGCAACCTTGTGTGCTAAGCCACTCATGACTTAAGTGCGCTTGTAACCTTGCGTGCTAAGCCACTTATACACCTGTCTATCTGAAATCATGAATCTTGACAAACACATTAGATAGACAACACAAGGTTTGCTATCATCAAAACTAAGGATCTTGTCTTAACAGGGCCTCAAGTAGATCTCGATATCTAGCTCTAGGACTAATGACGGGCCTATAATACTTTGATTGAGTGGTACGAAGCTCGTTGTTTTGAGTGGTTGATTTGAGGATGACTTTGATTGTGGATTGGTCCGTGATCGGATGCTTTTCGGTTGTTTTCGTGAGGGATGTGATAGTCGGATGTTTTTTGTTGATGTGGCCCTTGACTTTGTCAGTGTGGGACTCATGTTTTGATTTTATTTTTGATAGTCTCGCCCGATGTGCACTATAGTCTCAGGATTTGGTAGGACTCTTGGCTCCAAAGTTTCAAGATGGCTCTGGTATGGCTCCTGAATTTTTTGTATTGGTTTTGGCAATTTTGTGATTGGCCTTTGAATGGATTCTTTTTTGTGAATGAGTGACTTTGGGAACTCGATGGTTTTGATATAATTGGATGGCTTCGATATGATCTGAGGGCTCCGGTATGATCGGATGGCTCCGGTGTGGTCGGGTGGCTCCAGTGCGGTCGGATGGCTCCAACATGATTCATGACCCCATTGTGAGCAACGGCTCTGGGATGGTTGGTGGGTTTCGATTTGGATTGAGATTTTTGGGATGGTTGGTGGGTTTTGATTTAGCTTGGATTTCGAGTCGGGTGGTGGGTTGACGTGAATTGTGGACTTTGATGTGGTTGGCAATTTTTTGGTTGTGGATGAATGGCTTTGGTATGGTCAGTTACGACTTCAGATTCGTCGAGATGACTCCGGGATAGCTCGGAATAGCCCCGGGGAGGCTACAGGATGGCTTCATTTGATGATAGTGGGGATGTAACCCCCCTCTCGGTAACAACGTAATAATCACTCTCGTTAACAATAATAAATACGTCTCACAGCGGAAGGTAGAACGGTAATTAAAAACTCACACGGGTGTTACCTGCCATCCCTCGCCCATACGAGTGATGAAGCAATACGAAAAAACCTTAACATAACAACAACATAATAATACAACCCGCGGTGATAACGAGATACCGCCTATACAACCATCTAAGTCTCTAAAAGCATAACGTTTACAATGAGCAACTAGTTATATCCCAAAAACGTACAACACCAACAATAATAAAAAAACGACAGTCTCGATGCATCTAAGAGTACGTGCGGTAATCCAAAATCCAACAAGCCTAGCTACCCGGCCCCACACTCCGGCTTCATCCATGCTCAGCAACCTGCATAATGCCATAAAGGCTCAGCGATAAACGTTGAGTATGCTGGGTCTGGACCCTAGTGGTCATTTAAGTCGTATTAACCTTCTTTTTATTAGGTTCATTACATGCATTGCCAGTTTACAGTTATAATGAAAACTGTAAAATACAAGTAAACACACAACAGTCAATACACCATACACCAATCACAGCATTACAACAAGTAATACAACAGGGGCGATAAATCGCACACGTTAATCAGCACCATCACATATTACATCAGTCCGCCCCCCAGGCCCTCACATAACCCATTAATTCAGTTAGCACTGTCGGGTGTTAGTTAGGACAACCCGAAATAACCTCACTTGGACAGTAGTCCCATGCAAACACGAGGTGCCCATCCACTTAGCCTTTCTAAAGGCGTCTATACTTTGCCTTTCTAAAGGCGCCCATGTTATCACCATGCCTGTCGATCTATCTAGGCTCGATCAGGGTTAAACCAGAGTAAACCCGATGTGAGTTAACTCAAGAGATCTCTACGCGCGACCAGTAGCCAATGACTAACTGGATTAAGGTAACCATCACTTTTAACCACACTCCACTGTTGACTTAGTTAGTCATTTAAACCGTTACAGTTTTAAATATGGAGAACATCACTTATTTGTTGGCTGCTCTGTGGGTCTTACGCAAGCCTAGAGTCATTCTAGGTAATAACCATGTTGGAGTCAAAGCTCTAGAGACCGACGATGTCGAGTCTCGTTTCCTAAGTATTTTACTTAGGTTATAACTACATAGTTTATAATACTTAGCGTATTATGACAGACAATTGCAATCACAATCACATTACTCGTATATGTAGATTTATATAAGTTGATCTATAGTCGACGTAGTATTAGTCCCGAAGGATGTTCGTGCATAATAAATAATGCGGTAAACACAGGTAAGCAACCCATACTCATATCCACACACATATATCACACATGTTATAGTAGACAAATCCGAGCCCGAGGAATTCCTCAGGACAACCCGGATCAAACCCCTTTACATACCGTACACCTAGTCCAAGGTTGCGCAGTGTAGACCACTAAGCTGGTCGAGCGCGCACGTCTGAAATGCGATCTAAAAATACGAAGAACGCTAAGTGTCCATCCACATGACAAAGTGACTCGGTATTTCCGAATAACGTCAGTAACCCTGGTATTACATCCCCGGATTTCAACTGTTATTAGTTAAGGTGTCGTTATCCGTAAAAACTCTTTACTCGTAGTACGTATTAATACTCGGTTTAACAAAGGAGTCGGTTAAATAAGAACATTGTAGTTAACGTTTCCGAATGTAGGAATTTATATTATTCCAACTCGCAGTATTTTATAAACCACTTTTACCTAAGTTTGTTAGTTCTCGTATAATTAATTCGACTATTTCGGTTGCATGCACCGGTACGTATTATAACCTATAGTTGCATGCATGGTTATATTTTATAACCTATGGTTGCATGCATCCATGCAACGTTAATTTATATTGCATGGTACGTTACTATTCTTTAATATATCTTGTATTATATAACTCCTTATTTATGTAACAAGTTGTATTTATTTTAAACCCTTATAACTTTATAGTATACAATTATACTAATGAGTTAATATTTACCATTTACTATATGGTTTGTAAACCATAAATATATGCATATGTATTTGCGTCGGTTATATGTATATGTATATACATTGATTTCTTTATGAAGTATGAAACTTTATATTATGTACATGTTTTTCCTCATTCAAGGTTTATTCAACCATTTCAAAACCATATATTAACCATAGTATTTCATGTCATTGTATACTATAGTTTATATCTTCATTTTTGATATATATTCATGCGCTACAGCATGTTGGTTTTATAAACCATACTTTGACCACATAATATTATAAAGTGTTACACCTATATATCATAATATCATATAGTATGATATTTTATGTGTCATTAAACTTTATAACATATAGTTTTGGTAATTATTAATATTACCGAAAATAACATATATATATTACACTTAATACTTCTTATTACACATAATTTCATTAATTACAATATAACCACATAACTTATACCATGTTATAAATATCTTATTTTATAACATCAAAACTTGTAACAAGATATAAATTATAGTTTTGTAATATTTCTTTATAATTGCCGAAAAGGCATATAGTTTTTATTTCATTTTCTCTTATAATCCCATACTTTATAATTATTACAATTTCACCACTTACTTTATAATATATCATATCCATCATAGACTATAACATTTAAATCATGTAGTATGTATATTATATAGTTTTAAGATTTCTGAAAATAGTGAACAAACCCTAAGGTTCTGTTTTTTTTTTTGTTTTAACTTTCAACTTTCCATATTTACGCTTTTACCACAAATCTTATAATATTTTTACATAACATATATTATATCATCCAAACATTATAATAATTATAACATATGGTTTTTATATGTTATTTTCCCAATATTACCGAACAGACCCATGTCTGTTTGGTTTAATTTTTCCAAGCAACAATATTTTCTTTATTTACACAATGACCACTTATATTATCATAGGTTATATATATATATATGTTATATCATATGGTTTTAATATTTATTGTTTGTATAACCTATAGTTTTTATATTGTTTAATTTCAAACCGACCCCTTGCGGTTTCAAAAATCCTTTTCCGCCCAAATCTCTTTCCTTATTTACATATGGACCCCTATTTTTATATAATATACTTTCTATATGTCATATAACCATATATTATACACTTTTGTTAATATAACCATTTGTATAACTCTAAAAATTCCCAAACTTTATACTTAGGATATAAACTATTATATTAACCAATCTATACCTAAACTTTCAGTAATTACATCCTATACCCCAAAAGTTTTATAAATTTAACATTTAACCTATAATGTTACTATAAGTTCATAAATTCATTATTTATGACATTAAATTTGGTCAAACCTCCTAACATGGTCTATATTGACCTATTGACTTTTAGTTTGACCATAAGTTTGTATAATTACGGTTTGACCCCATAGTTTTTCAGAAATTACATTTTTGTCTCAAAACTTTATTGAATTTTATATAGTTCATAAAATAAGGTTTTAATACCCAAATTTTGGCTATAACCTATGGTTAGCCCTTAAAACTATTTTAATTACAGAAAGACCCCAATATTTACGGTAATGTTAATTATTATCCTAAATTCATTTTGGACTTAATATACATAAATTAAATGGCCTAAAAATAAATGGCCTTATTACAATATTTAGCATAGAATAAAATTACACATAAATGTCTCAAAGGACATTATAATGTCACGGTTTATAACATAACTACCCATAAATTTTTATAAATTATATTTAACCCTTTAAAATCATTACCTTGAGCTTATAGGGTCATGAACACACCAACCTAACTAGCCAAAAATATTGTAAGGTAGATTAATACATAATTAAGTTTTTTAATCCTTTTAACCCCACGACTGATATATATATGTAATAAAATTTCATAAAAACTATATTATAGTATAAGGTAAGGTTTTCTCACCTAGCTTTTTCTTCTCAAGCCACCAAGCTCACCAAACACTTCCTTAGGCCCTCGGCCTAATTAATACACAAGATTTAATTAGTTTTTAATATGTCAAATTACTTAAGGAGTATACACACCATTAGAGGGTAAAACACTCACGTTGATAAAGTCTATATTGAAGTTGTTTTCCTACGGTTGTGCAGGGTGTTTCCATGGGATTTTTTGGCAGCATTCCGTGCAAGAGCAAGAGCATATGTTAGCCATGTAAAGCAAGGTCATTAAAAGTTGGTTTAAGCTAGGAAAAGGCAAGACTTTACCTTGTTATGGAGCTACTTACTATGGCTATTCACTCCTATTTTTACCAAGCAAAAAGGAGGTGTTAAACCACCACTTAACTTAGACATTAAAACCGGTATGAGCAAGGGGAAACCAAGGGGTAAAACCTTACCGAAATGATCATGGATGGAGGGCTTTATGCTTGGATCATGTTTCTTCACAAAGCTGGGTATTCTCCATTGATTTTTAAGTGAACAAAGCAAAGGAAAGAGCTTAAGAAAACTGGGAAATATTATCGGAATGGAGAAGAAAGAAATGGCTAGTTTCTAGCATGATTTTACCTTAGCTTTGTTAGCTTAGTGCTTCTCCTCCTTTTCTGATTTTTTGCCACCGTATGACCCTCCTTCTTCTAGCCCCAACACAGTAGCAATGGCTGGATGGAAATGAAGGTTAGCCACACCATTGGAAAGAGGAGGAAGAGGTGAGCATTTCGATCACAAGAATGATTTAAACACTTACCTATAGCTCAAGCGATTGGTCTTGGAAGTTGGGTGCTGTCCTCAGTTATGGAAGGATAAAAGAGAGGGTTTTAGAGTTTACTTACGGTGGGGAAAAGAGGGTAATGGGCTGAGTGGGAAAAATATGCTTTCAAGTAGATAATGTCCAATTGGTCAATGGTCAAGCAAGGCTTCTTATTTAGATATTTTGAGAGGTTTCCTACGGTTTAAGCAACCCCTAAAGCAGGCGAAAGTCATCAGGCAAGGTGGATAGATAAACTTGTTTGATTTAAAATGATAAAAGTGTACTTAATCTCACTTTAATAAAGTAAGGATGATTAGTCATCTTTATTTGATAATGAGGCCGGCTGCTAGCTTGGAAAAGAGCCTTATATTGGCGGAAATAATGGTCAAAGTAATGGGGGAAAAATTGACCATAGACTAGATTAAGAAATTTAAGTGTTATTTTGCACTATTTGGTTACTATTCACAAACCAATGCACATATTTCTGATTTTTTTGAAAAACTTTGAATTAGGAATTATAATGTGGTACATTATGTCACATTAGTATATTTAAGGGTATTCAAGACCCTAAAATCAAACAAAACTCATTTTGGAGACAATCTCACAAAAATGTGCTTTAAGGAAGCTTAGTGCACATTTTGTGTTCTAGTGAGTTTCCGAGCTTGGTTTCCCTTGGAAACGGTTTTAATGTGTTAATTTATGAGTTATAAGGCTTAGGACAAAATTTTAGGTCCTAAGGAGTTCATTTGAGTATATTTTCACTTTAGGTCAAAGGGTGCAATTCTTGCTTTCTGTTAAACATTGTTGTGTTTAATTTATTTTTAAGGCATGTTTAGGTCTTAATTTAATTGATTATATGTTTAAACAATTTCTAATTAAGTAGGGGTATTTCAGTCTACCCCCCTTAAAAGAGACTTCGTCCCAAAGTCGTCTTTCTCGAATAGTTTATAATAACTACCCCCATAATGCACATCTATTTGATGTAACATTCACGCATGTTGTGTTGTGCTAATATCGCATTACTTCAGGTATGACATCATATCCTATCAGTTCTACAAGTCTTGACAACCTCCCCGAGGTGTCCACATCATTCCACGTTCCACATTCCATCTCTATGATTCAATCAGTATCTAAACGATACGATATGAATTGAATTCATGAGAGAATACACACACATATATATAAATCACCAAACAAATCCATACATACATATACAACCGAGTATCTCACAGGATACTTACATACATATACACAACATACACAAGTGTGCAATGCGCATACAAACAACCAACAAAACACGTATGCCCCGCATACAAATACACAAAAACTAGTGCACACAAGTGCACAGCCAAGAGGCTCTACCCCCCTTAAAAAGGGTTATGCCCCCGTACCCCTCAAGTATTCACAAACGCTACTCGAAAAGCGCTGGATACTTGGCTCTCATCGAATCCTCCAGCTCCTAAGTGGCCTCTTCGACCTCGTGGTTCAACCAAAGGACCTTGACCATGCGAACGGTCTTGTTCCTGGTCTCCCGCATCTTCGTATCTAGAATACGGAGTGAAGTCTCCTTGTATCTGAGAGATGGGTCAAGCTCTAAATGCTCTGGCTGCAAAACATGCGAAGGGTGAGGGATGTATTTCTTCAGCTGAGAAACGTGGAATACATAGTGCACTCTCCCGAGCTCAGCAGGTAAGTCTAACCTGTAAGCTAACGGGCCCACTCACTCCGTAATACGGTACTGACCAACATATTTTGGGCTCAACTTGTCCTGCTGGCCAAAACGAAAGATTCCCTTCGTAGGTGACACTCTAAGGAAGACTCGGTCGTCGACTGCGAACTCGAGATCTCTCCGTCGGACGTCTGCATATGACTTCTGTCTATCCTGGGTAGCTTTCATGTTTCTACGGATTTGTAAGACATCCTCCTTCACTTGCTCTAGGTACTCGGGTCCAAGGAATGTGTTCTCGCTGGCCTCGTCCCAACAGAGAGGTGTCCTCATGGTCTACCATACAACGCCTGGAATGGTGGCATCTGAATCGACGCGTGATAGATGTTGTTGTAGGCAAACTCAATCAGGTGTAACCGATTGGTTAAATAAACAATTTATCTTAAATTTGGGATTTAGGTGATCCCACCGCACCATCTTAATCTGGCCTCCCACCTTGAACTGTAATCCAAGGTGGTTGAGTCTATATGTCGACTTTAGGCGGCAAGTCAAAGATGAGTCTCAAACGGAAGTCGGATCTGATTCAGATACCGACCCCCTTTTCTTAACATGCATGACCGGAGTCAGTCCCGGGTTCCTCACACCCCCAAGTTCTAGTTAGTAAAAGTCTCAAAGACGAAAGTGTTTGTTAAACCTTTCACGGGTATTAACCAACCAATATAAGAGAGGGTGTTCTTAACTCATACCATAGTTACTAAACATTGTTAGTAAATAATCTCAAAGTCAAGTGTGTTAGTTTTAATCACAAACACACAACAAATACAATAAACCGGTTGCACGCTTTATCTTGTTTAGTCAGAACACATAAACAATTAGCACACAAGCCGAGGGACACCTCGTTAGCAAGCAGGCTACAAGAAAACCATACCGTTCACCGTCGATTGTTTCGGTTGCCTAATCTCCTTTCGAGTCCCAATTATCAAGTCCTAAAACATTCATCCAATTTAGGTTGTTAATTACTTCCAATTTACTTAGCTTACTTATCCATTAATGATCCCCAACTAATAACCACTAAGTCCTTATAAACTCAACCTTAAACACTTAAATCATTCACTTAACTTGATCTCTTAAGTCCTTATATGCTTATCTTTCTAATCATCATTACCCTTTTAATGGATTACTACTAATACCTCTTATCATTCTTAAAATTTTTTAAAAAAGTTATAAGGGCCGACCGACCTTGCAAGGTAGGTCCCAAGGTCGGTCAAAGTCAGTGTGATCCCCCGTTTAAAAATTTCAAGCCGACCGACCTTGCCAAGGTCGGTCCAAGTCAGAAGACATCACCAGTGGAAAATTCTAGCCCGACCGACCTTGCCAAGGTCGGTCCTAAGGTAGGTCGAAGACATAAAGCTTCCTGGATGGGTAATTTAAGCCCGACCGACCTTGCCAAGGTCGGTCCTAAGGTAGGTGGAAGTCAGACCCTTGTTTCTAAGTGTTTATTTCACTCCAAACCTTGCCATAAGTGTCCTAGTATGTTCTAACATCATTTTGGCACTTTAACACACTCTTAAACCATCCACCAAACTCCTTAATCCACCCACAATCAAACTGCTTAACCATATACTCAAATTCTTACTAAATCCTCAACACTTAGAACTTAATTCCTTACACTTCCAACTTGTAAATTTTGCCTAAGACTTCAACTAACCAAAGTGTTTCCTTTCAACCAATGTAACTACTCCTCGAGAATTATTACTCATTCCCATTTCCTTTACTCAAAGTTCCCAAGGTCATATACTCTAATTCACGCTTACATCCTTACAAGACTTATTACCTTATTCGCCTTCAAACTTTGCACAAGTTTTACAACATCTCCTATCATGGTTTTGGTACCTCAAGTTCACCATTGTAACCTCTAGTTCCTCCTAGACATTCCTAGGTCATCCTAATACTCAAGAACTCCTTAGTTTATCCATTTTCACCAAAACAACCCTTAATGTTTACTAATACCTCCTTGGTCATAAAATCTCCTTAAAATACTTTAAACACTTAGTTTCTTCACCAAATTTTGACATGGCTTCACTAGTATGTTCTTATACCCAAACACATCCTTAAACAACCAAGAATACTCAAATCCTCAATAAACATTCTTACACACAAAACTACACCCAAACTACACCACATCATAATATAGTGCATAAACTTAAATTGCTTGGCACTTAGGCCCTTAAATGACATGGCTATTACGCCCTTAAATGACACAAAATTAACCACTTAATTTCCCACATATAATAGCCTTCAACCTGTAAATACACACATCAATGCTCCCATAGCAATATAAGTGTTCTTGTCATTCACCTTATGATTGTTTTACTTACTCATTTCCCATTTGCTCCATAGTCACAAGTTCTCAAATATGATCATGTTGTTTCTCCTAGGTTTTATAGCCATTATATAATGTAAGCTCTAAGCTACATTTATCATCTATCTAAATCCCATCCCTTAAAGCATTAAACCACCTTAAGGTAAGTAATTTACCTTGTTTTTCTCAAGCTTCTCACACTTTTCTCCTTGGGTTTTCTTGATTGATTTTCGGCAAGCAACTTTAGTTCCCTTGCCAATGTTCTAATCAATATTAACATAATCTAATGAGTGCTAAGGAATGGACCTAAACTTAAGGAATCGTTCCTAGGTTAAAAAAAAGAGTGCTTTAAGCCATAAAAATGGATGATTCCCTTTGAAGTCTCAAAACAGACTTGGGCAATGAATCAAAGAGGACCTCCACTAGTCCTTGGAGATTAAAACAAGCTAGTTCAAGGATTAAAACAAAACCCAATGAGAAGTTGATTTTCAGACATAGGTAAAAATGGAGGAAAGTTGATTTTTCTTTCACTTTTCTTACCTTAAATGAGAGGAGATGAGATGGAGCTCTTAAAACTGAATTTTCCTTCTTCAATGGAGTTTTTCCATGGCACCAAACTTGAGCTTTTTCAGCTTTGAAAAGATAGAACTAAAGGGTTTGCTCCAATTAAGAATAATCTAGGCTTTGTTTTTGATTTGGAGCAATAATGAGTATTTGGTGAGCAAGTGAAGGTGAAGGAAGAATGGAGCTGCAACTTACGGTTTCTTAGAGAGGAAGAAGAAGAAAAACCGGTGGAAGAATACGAGAATGAAGAAAGAGAGGAGAGAGATGAGCTAAAGTAAGGATATTTCCTTAAAAGGTAATGTAACACCCCAACCGTTAATCTCGTCATTACCTCTAAAACTGTTACTAATTACTCCTACTCACGCAGCGGAACTCTAATTACAACGAGGGGTGAAACAACGCCGTTAGCCACCGATGTGGCTAACCAGGCCTTTCTTACATACCGTAACGGTCTGATGAACTGGAATAACCGAGTACTTCATACAAATACAATACTCAATTCATATCTCTACTATACCGAGTCTACAATATACGGATGCCGAAACATACTCGGACTTACACCTCATTCAAACGCATAAGTAATTACAATCTAACTACCCATGCTCACAGCAGTCCCCGTCCTACTCTCTCGAACGGTGGTCAGCTTCAAGTACCTGCACACTAAAAACGTTCCCCCCAGGGGGTCAGCTTACGCTGAATATGAAATTCGCATATACCGCGTGCTAACCGCGGTACGCCGACTACTTTGGGTCGGATATACATGGAGTTCATTTTAATCAAACAACATGCATCATGGCAATACAATATATATGTATATCACACAAGGAATCTACATCCAATCACGGAACACGATTCCTAACTAACATAACAATGTTGTTAGTGGTAACTGGTTACTCTTAGGCATTGAGGGTTATTCCTCACTATGCCTTGTTTACTTATTCAATACCTCACCCGCTCTCTCGGGTTACTTATTCGTATACACACCCATTCTCTTGGGCTACTCATTCTTATACTTACCCATTCTCTCGGGTTACTCATACACATACTCACCCCTTTCTCTCGGGTTATTTATACTCATTATCTCACCCACACTCTTGGGTTATTCATACTCAAGCTCTTGTAGATTCTCGAGACACTACAGGTCTCCTACGTCACGCTTGTTACTCTTATTACATACTTAAGCCAAAACTCATGGCTTTCTAGCATAGTCTTACTTCCCCGGTTTCGACCCTACTCTGGGTCTAGCATGGTGGGAAGGTTCAACTAGCTCACGGAACTCTCTCTTAGTTCCTATCTCTTTTACTTAGGTCCGACTACTCTCGGACTACTCTCGTTCCCATACACTCCTCTCTCGGAGTTATAATAATATCATGTATATTAGTCTAGAAGCATCATTCTCGATGTTTCTAATGACTTTGGGAACTTTACTTAAATTCGGGTAATCTTAGGTTTAAGTGTTACCCTCACAATCATGTGCTTGTACATTCGGATATTTTCTTATACCGGGTAAAATCCTCATATAGGAGGTCGACCATGTCTCAAGGGAGTTACATAGTCCCTTAGGTCTCTTTTACCTTTCTTATAAGTTTACATTATTGGACTAACTTCAATCCTCTCGATGGAGGTCATTTATCTCTCCACTCATATTTATTTCGTGGATTGTTTCAATAAGGTTCTCTAACCGTTATCGGGTATATACTCAACCCGTACATCTCCTCACATTTTAGGGAGTTCATATGTTTGTGTTATCGTTATACTTTAATCGATAGCTTGTGCGTGTTTGCATATTACCATTGGTTATGTGACTACCCGTTCAACGGGTTTCTAGTCAATCAGTACTCACTAAGAGTCGGTCTATGCACTACGTTAGACCACACCGGCATACAAGTATGTTAGCTCATACAACATACAACAATGCATGCATAATCAAACAAGGGATTATTTTCATGCCTTAATCTTGATTAAGCCGGCACACAAACACACAAATCAGAGTAACTCGGTTAGCATACGGGGCATGAGAAAATCATACCTTTCACCGGGGTTTTTACTTTTACCGTGTCATCTCACCATGCTCGGGTCACGCACGATTCTCTGATAATGTTTCAAACATTATTATTAATACTAAGCTCATACGGTACATAATAAAATGCTACTCCCGTACTTACCCCGTTATCCCATTAACTCGGTTTTACTCTTGTCAATTTGAGTTCTCACTTCTCAATCACTTCTAACACTTAATCACACTTCCTAGGGCCTTTACATGTCACCAAACAAGGCCTTAACATCTTATAACATCATTAACATTCAAACCCCCATCATTTAAACCCTTTAAAACACTCTCTGTAGGTTTCTCGGGGTGGTCCGGGACTTGGTCCTTACCCTAAGTCCCGGACCAATTGCAAACTTAACTCTCGGGTGAAAATTACACATGGTCCGGGACCTTGTCCTGGAGTATAGTCCCGGACCAAAGCAGCACTTGCACTCTCGACCTTAATTTAGGTGTGGTCCGGGACTTTGTCCAAGGACCAAGTCCCGGACCCCCTAAAACCTGCTCCAAACTTGATTTTTCCACTCCAAATCAATCCTTAAACCACCCTTAATCTTTCCATAAACTTTCCACAAGTTTTCCACATATTTAATCACCTTAAAACATGCTCTAAAACTCTTCAAATCATAGGCTCAAACCTTACTCAAACTCTTGCTCAAATTCACACATTTTTCCTTCTCATTTTACACTAATGCACACTTGTGCATTTCTAACTCCTCCTCAACCCTTTGCATTATGCTCTCTTTCATTTTGACCATTCCACATCTTCCAGGATAATGCACAACTCATACCAAGGTTCATATCTCTCTCTTAAAACCTTAAATCTTCTTTGTTTTTCTACAACTCTTCAAGCATTTAAACAACCTCTTTTGCTACAAATTTTTGCACAAATCTCTCATCTTTGAACAAGCATTCCTATGGTGGTTTACTAACTCATTTCAATATCCATACATACCTAGCCATTCCTAGGTTATTCTCCACACAAATCATCACTTAAACTACTTAGATTACCACATAAATTTTGCCATAACTTGGCTACTTCTCTAACATTGCCCAAAACTCATACCACCATTTAAATCATCCTAAAACTAGCCAAACCACAAGGGTTCTATCAGCACTCAATATTTTCCTCATTAATCAAGCAAAACTCATTAAGCACCATAAAGCATAATTCATCATATACATAGCTCCCAAAACAAGCATTAACTCACAAAGGCTTTCTCACTTGCATTATTTCTAAGCAAGCACCTTATCACCGCAACTCAAGTGGGGTTCATTCATTTTATTAACCCTTCCCAAATCCTAATACATATAGGATACCACTAAGATAGGTTTCTTACCTTAAATTTTCTTAAGTTTCCTTTTTTTCTCTTCTCCTCTTCTCCCCTCTTCTTCCTTCAAAATCGGCCAAGGCAATTCATTTGCCCATTTCTCTAGCCACATTCAAATTGCAAAATAAGCACCAAGGAGCTCCCTTAGGCTCACCAAATAAGCTAAAATTCACAAGGATGCTTAAAGCACCAAATTAGGTTTTACCTTTGGAATTTCTTGAATGGTTTTCAACTCTTGAATCTTAAGAGGGACTCCCACACCATTAAAGCTTGGAGAATATCTCAAACAGAAGAAAAGCTAGTCATTACCAAAAGCCAAAATCGGCCAAGGTGGGAAAATGGAGAAGCATGACTTTTTCATGGATATTTTTACCTTGCTAGAAAGGGGAAGCTTCAAGCTTCAAGTTTATGTGCTTTTCTCCTCAAATGGGCCACACCCATGAAAATGAACTTCAAGCTTTTGGGATTTTGAAAAGAGGGAAAGGTAGAGTTTGATGAGAGGAGTTTAAATATGCGATTATTTTTCAATTCGGAGCAAAGGTGAGACTTGAGCAAGGAGAAGAAGATGGAGAACCCTTGTTGAGCTCCCATGTCGCACAGCACCAGAGAGGGAGGAAGGGAATCGTGGAGAAGGAGAAAGAAAAGAAGAAGGAGGGAAAGTGAGAGGAAAGGGAGTGAGGGAATAGTTTTATGTTTTTACTTTTTACTTTTCTCTCTCCTCCTTTACTTTCTTTCTTTCTTTATTTGCTAACTAATAAACATGAGAGGGGGAGGCTTCTTATTTAATAAAACCGGCCCCCACTAGCTAGTTAAGCTGGAGCGTTTTTCAGTTTCTGACAGAAAACGCTCGTTATTTTACCCGGTTTGGCACTATTCACTAACTGGGCCCGTTTTTCGGATTTTTCTCGTTTCTTTATTTTTAATGGTTATTAAGCTTCCATTAATACTTAATTATAGTTATTTAATCAACTATAATTTTTACGGGTCCGTTTGACCACTTAAAGTCGCGTTTTCGGGTTTTCTCGAGAAACGTGCTTTAAAACTCCGTTAGCGTTTTAATCCATTATTTGGATCCGTTTTCTTCGGGAATCATTCCCGTGTACTAATTAGGCCTAACTAAGCCTTAGGAATCCATCTCGGACCCTCTCGAGATCATATATCCCTTATACTCATTTAACGCGCATTTTAGCGTTTTTCGCTTTTCAAGCGTTTTCTCTTTTCTTTTGGTTTTATTCTTTTTACCAATACTCTTTAGGCACCATTAGGCCTTTTATAATCATATTAGAGTAATTTAATCGCCATTTTTAGATCCGGGGTATTACAGGTAACTAGTCTTTTCTTACTTCCCTCTTCCTTTTCCTTAAAGTGCTGGCTCATGTGGTGACTCACCACTTCAAAAACTTCCCCCCTTTGTTTAGTTAGGATATTTATGGTCTTTGTTGACCAATTAATTAAACAAAGTTGACTTAAGTCTAAATTAGGTACTATTTGTGCACTATTCATTATTAGTGCACAAATTTGTGAAATTTTTGGTTTCTCATTGATTTAGGCTTCTTAATGTCATAATAAGTAGTACACAAGTTGATTAAGGTGTAATCATGGGCATTTAGCCACTCAAAACCCATTTCTAAGACAATTTTTCAAAAATGTGCTTTAAGAGTCCTTAAAGCACAATTTGTGTTTTAACTTGTTTTTGAGCTTGGTTTTCTTTGGTAATTGATTTAAAATGTCCATTAGGATGTTACTAAGGTCTAAGAATGATATTTGGGTCCTAATCCAAGTTACACAAGCTTAGAGCATGTTTTTGCTTAAATTGCCTGTATGGTGTTTTCTTGTGTTTTCTATGGTTTAAATTGTTTACCAATGTTTCTAAGGCATATTTTAGCCTGATTATATCTTAGTTAAACATCTAAACACCATAGCTAGGTTTGGGGTATTTCACATATAAAATTCTTTCAACCTGCAAATACACACAACAATCTCATATGCCCTTATAATCCACCTTGTGGTTATTTTACTAACTCATTTCCCTTTTGGCTCTTTAGGTTGTTTATAAGGCAATTCAAGCTCAATTTCCTAAGGTACAAAACTACATTAGGATGGGTCATTTACCTTTTCCTCTTCAAGATTTTCTCACTTGTTTTCTCTTGTTTTTTTTTTCCTTGGTTGCAAACCGACAAGGGCTTTATTCACTTGTCAATCTTTCAACCAATATAAAATAAGGGTAATGAATATCAAGCATTATACTTAAACTCATGAGCAAACCCTAGATTATAAGAAGTGTTTTAATACACTAGAATTGGATGTTTACCTTGGAATTTGAAAGAGAGGTTGACAAGGAAACAAGGTAGGACTCCTCCTAGTCCTTTGAAGATTGAATCAAGCTAATGAAAAGAGAAAGACAAGGCATCACAAGGGTGATTTTCGGCCATGTACAAAAATGAAAGGAAATGTGAATTTTCTTTGGCTTTTCTTACCTTGAAACAAAGGGGAGTATCAAGGTATAAGAATGTGAGCTTTTCCTTCTTCAATGGAGATTCTCCATGAAATGAAACTTGAGTTCTTGGAGATTTGAAAAGATGGAAATGAAGAGCTTGGTCTAACTAACACAAAGGTGGTCTAAGAATTTTATTTGGAGCATGGAGTTGGATTTAACAAGGAAATGAAGATGGAGAAGAGAGGTGCTGTAGCAATGAAGGTTTGGATCTGGGAGAAGGATGAAGAACACAGTGGAGAATGAAGGGAATGATGGAAAAGTGAGGAGAGAGGTAGTATTTAAAGATATTTACTTGTAAAAGCAAATAGTCATTACTTACTTATTTCCTTCTTCCTTTCTTAATAAACTAACAAATGGTGATGACTCACCACATGGAAAAACCGGCCCCCTCCACATACTTAAGATATTATTGGACTAGTTTGACCATTTGATTCATCAAAGTTGACTTAATGGTAAATTAAGCACTATTTATAATTAGTGCACATATTTATGAAATTTTTGATTTCCCATTGATTTAGACTTCCTAATGTGATACTAAGTAGTACACATGTTGATTAAAGTATAATCATGGGCATTTAGCCACTCAAAACCCATTTCTAAGACAATTTTTCAAAAATGTGCTTTAAGGCTCCTTAAAGCACAATTTGTGTTTTAACTTGTTTTTGAGCTTGGTTTTCTTTGGTAATTGATTTAACATGTCCATTAGCATGTTAATAAGGTCTTAGAAAGCTCTTTGAGTCCTAATCAAGGTTATCCCACGTTTAGAGCAAGTTTTTGCTTAAATTGTCTTAATGGTACTTTATAGTGTTTTCTATGGTTTAAATTGTTTACTAATATTTCTAAGGCACTTTTTAGCCTTATTATACCATAGTTTAACATTTAAATAACATATCTAGGTTTGAGGTATTTCAATTCGGCTTTTGCATATGCTGATCATCTTTGTAGCCTGGTTATTGGTACTCGATATCTTTTTATGATGTTGTATCTTATTCAAATTTGATAGCAGCAAAAAAAACTTGCTGCTTATAACGTTTTTTTCTGTTTGCTTCACTAATGCAACAGAAGAAACAGATTTCCTATTATGATAAACAACAGGGAAGAGGATATGTTCAAGAATATTAGCGGTTCCAGAGTGAATAGTTTTCAGCCCCTACTCTAGCCTATTGTACAAGATGTAGCAATCCAATAATTTATGACAGCATGTGAAATACCCCGAACTTAAATATAGGGATTAAAATTAATCTAATACGTATTTAAGGACCTAATGGTACCTAATTAATACTAGTAAGGAAAAATAAATCCAAAAGAAATAAAGAAACGCTTAAAAAGCGGGAAACGCTAAACAAGCGTTAAATAACCATACGAGGTATGAGACCTCGGTTAGAGTATTATATGGATTCGTAAGGCTTAATAATGCCTAAATAATATGAGGGAACAAATCCCGAAGGAAACAGACCTTTAAAATGGGTTAAAAGCATAAACGAACCTTAAAGCGCGTTTTTCAAGGAAACCGGGAAAACGCGACTTTAAGCGGGTCAAATAGACTCGTAATAATTTTGGTCAACTAAATAGTCACCAATAAATATTAGTGGAGTTTTGGAACCAATAAAATTAATTAAACGAGAAAATTCCGGAAAACGGGTACCGGTTAGTAAGAACTGTAACAACCGGGAAGTTATGGGGTAAGAATGCAAATAAGCAAACTTAGTGTGTCCACTTTACAAAAAAAAAATTAATTAAAAATCTGTGTGTGTGTGCACATGTGGACCGGCCAGCCCCCCCCCCCCTTACTCACTCTCTTAATGTTTTCTTATTAGCTAAAAGACAAAAGAAATAAGTAAAAGTAGAAAAAGAGGAAGGGGCCCTCTCTCTCCTCCATCCCTCACTCTCTCACCGTGCCCACCTTCTTCTTCTTCTTCTTCTAATTTCTTTCCTCCTCTCCTGCGACAACCATGGAGGAATGAAGCCCCCACAAAACTCTCCACTTCTCTCCTCTCTTTGAGTACCCAAACCTTCTCCAAATCCAATAAAAATTACACCATTGTAATCCCCTTGCCAAGGAGAACATTTTCATCCTTTCAAAAACCCAAAAACTCCATTTTCGTTTTTATGGGTATTCTCCATTTGAAGCTTGAGTACCACCCTTAGAAGCACCTTCACCTCCTTGTCATTTTGAGGTAAAAATATTCTTGAAAACCTACCTTTTTCTAGCCCTTATATGCAAAACGAAAATTTAAGTGAGACTTGTTTTACTCCTTGCATTCCAGCCGATTTTGGCTACTCATTTGGGCTAGGAATCTTGTTCATTTGCTAGACAAGGACTCCACACATTGGTTGGAAGGTAATACTCTTTTTCTAAACCCTAAAACATCTAAATTCTAGGGTTAGTTTAAGTTAAGGTGCTAAACTAGTATGGGTATGTATGGCTTGCTGTAGCATTGCCATTCTTGAACAAAAACCTAGAACGGGAAGAAGGAAAGAGGAAAAGAAGAGAAGGAAAGGAAAGAAGGAAAAAAAACTAGCAAGTCAAGGTAATGCTCTTACCTTGGGTTAGTTTGTGTATTTCATTGTAACAGATTTTAAGTATCTAACAATGAGGAATGTATGTAGTATGAGTAGTAGTAATGTAGTAATGTATTGGAGAAGATAATGTAACAGTTTTTGAAGTTTTAAATGATGTTTAAAACTTGGGAAAACATGGGGTATTGAATGTGTAAGTGTGCAGGAATTTTGTTGTTGTTGTAGTAGTGATAATATGTGAGTATAGTGTATTGTGTAAACGGTTGTGAGAATGTGAAATTTGTGAGCTGAAATAATGTGTGGAGAATGTTAAAATATAGGGGAGACTATGTCAAATTTTGTGTAGGAATGAGAGGACTTAAGTTGTTTAAGAAGAGAAAGTATTTGGAGAGTAAAAAGGAGTGTTTTGTAGTTTGAAACAGATTTGGAAATGAGTGTTTAGTAGCTTGTAACAGATTGGAATATGAGTTGTAAATGGGATGGAATTGGGTTGTGAGTTAATGAATTTAAGATGCTAAGAGTGGCATTGGATGAGGAAGTATTGGAGGATAAGTGTTGAGTGAAAAATCTGTAGCATAGTAGAAGGAATAAAATCTGTAGCAAGGGGAGAATGAAAAACTGATACAAGTGTTGGTAATAAGTGAAGAAGAATTGTGTATGTTGAGTAGGAATTGAGTAGTGGGTTTGGAAGATGAATTAAGATGGTTTAGAGTATCTAAATGAGTGGTAAACACGTAGGGAAGCATTGGTAAAGATTGGGGAAACAATGGGTAAAGAAAACACCCAAAAACAGATTTTAAAACTGAAGTACTGGGCCGGACCGGACTTG
This sequence comes from Limonium bicolor, assembly GCA_023374045.1. Taxonomy (NCBI): domain Eukaryota; kingdom Viridiplantae; phylum Streptophyta; class Magnoliopsida; order Caryophyllales; family Plumbaginaceae; genus Limonium; species Limonium bicolor. The sequence goes on along the minus strand of CM041776.1, from coordinate 458,124,783 downwards.
CGACCGGACTTGCAAGTTCGGTCGAGCCCAGATTTACAAAGACGAGAAACCTTCTGGAATCGACCGGACTTGCGACCGGACATGCAAGTTCGGTCAGACCAGAAAATTCTCCCGTCTGAAACCTTCTGGAATGGACCGAACTTGCGACCGGACTTGCAAGTTCGGTCGGCCAGAAAAATTCCCGTAATGCAAGCTACTGGAATGGACTGACCTTGCGACCGGACTTGCAAGGTCGGTCGGGATAAAATTTTCAAATACGAACCTTACTGGAATGGACCGACCTTGGGACCGGACTTGCAAGGTCGGTCGGCCCTGGAATTTTTACACTATGTAGCCTACTGGAATGGACCGGACTTGCAAGGTCGGTCGCAAGTCCGGTCGAGTCACAAAAAAAAAAGAAAAAGAAAAATGTTTTAATTATATGATTATAGTAATCATATACACATGTATATATGCCTATACACACATATGCATATGTATGTAGTAATACACCACTAATGAAGTAGTAATGGTAAGAAACTAAGTAAATGAGCAAGGGAGCAAGCTTAAGAAGTAATAACGAAAATAATGGTTTTATAACCAAGTATGAATGTAAAGGAGTAGTAAGTAAACATTGAGAATATCAATGAAGGAGTAAGTTAGATCAATAATAGATCATTGATCATACTACCTCATGTATGTATAGGAATCAAGTAGTTGATCCTCGAAGGAGCCGGTAGTACGGATACAACGGTGAACGGTATGATTTCTTCATGCCCTGTATCCTAACTTGGTTACCCCGATTTGTGTGCTTATGTGATCACCAATAAGATAAATGCACGAATCTGACTTATATTGCACTTAACCGTGTTTGAACTATTTCGTTCTTGTTGAATCTTCTTGAACATTTAGTTTGTGTAATTCATGAAATGTATGAATGGAAATGAAGTGTATGTGTAAGTATGAGTACTTGTGTATTGTATGTATGTATGTATGGAAAGTAAGTATTGACTTCTACTAATTCCTAACATTCTAACTCCTAACTTGAGTAATGAGTAAAGGGAATGAGTAGAAGTCCGATATAGTTTCGGCCACGCGTGAGGATAAGGAAACACAAGAGCTTGGATCCGAATCCTGGCTATAATCTTTTCCTTGGACCAATTCCCTTGAATGGGTAGCATCCTGGATTAGTGGGCCACCCTAAAGCCCGGTGGTGGGATGTAGTAATCCCTGCCCGGAGGTCATACCGACTTAACTGGAAGTAAAGTATGTAAGAAGTAAGTACTGTATGTGTATCGGTCTTGACTATTGTAAGTCATTGACCGGAAGTAAGAGAGTATCGAACACCCGATTAACCCGGGTGTGTAATGAAGCTAACTGGACCTTTGTATGTATTGGAGAAGTGTATCTCCGTATCGCGTATTGGATATGTAATGGGTATGTATTGTGTATGTGCATTCTGGAAGATGGTAAGTAAGTATTGGTTGACTTGTATTGTCTTCCAAGCATGTATGGTGTTGTACGTATGTATGTATATCTTGTGTAGTATAGTAGTATCCAGAATGAAAGCATGTATGTATGTATGTATGAATGTATGTATTGCAAAATGAATTGCATGTATTCGACCAAATGGTCGGCGTACCCTCGCTAGTACGCGGGGTATGCGGTTATCATATTCAGCAAAAGCTGACCCCCTCGGGGGAACGTTTTTAGTGTGCATGTACCCGGAGCGAATACGGTCAAGGTAAGAGACCAGTGGTGCACCTTGTAATTAGAAGTAACTAGTTTGTGAGGAAGGGGTAGCAGATTGACTCCTAGTGAGCAGGTATGAATTTGGGAGAAGTACTGTATTGATTTTGGAACCTAGTAAACTCGGTATGTGTAGTGTATTGTCTTGTACGGAATTGTGGAGTATTGTATTGAATGGAGTATGGTATTGAATGGAGTATTGTATTGAATGGAGTATTGTATCGAATGGAGTACTGTAGTATCCAGTATGTAATGAGAGTATGTATTGTATTGAGTAGTACTCGGATATTCCGGTCCATCAGACCGATGCTGTATGTATTAGTAGCCTTGTTAGTCACGTGGGTGACTAACGGCATTGTACCACCCGCCGTTGAGTATGAATGTATCCGCTGCGTGAGTACGAATGTATAAGGAGATTGGACGGTAATGACGGTATTAGCGGTAGGGGTGTTACAAAAAGTGGTATCAAAGCGAAGTATCGCTCTGATGACTGGAAATACCGAGCTTAGGAAATACCGAGTTAGGAATTAGAAGCTTAGGGATATGGGCTGAGTGATAGCGTTAGAGAGATGCTAGTTAGGAACTCCCGGTGAGTACCGGAGACCTACAACACCAGCCCCGCCCACCGCAAACCCCATTGTGTAACTTGGGAAAGGACGCCAGAGAGAAGAAAAGTCTTCTCATACTCGGGGAAAACCCGGTCTGGCAATTGTGAAGCAATCACACAGTAAACAAGAATCGACGTATGGTAGATTCCAGAAAATGGAAGACCCGGAAGTGGATCCCGGTTGAACAACAATACCCGCACTTAATAGCGGTGGAATAAGCACTCCAACCACCAGGAGGCTACAACTTGCAACAGCATGGGGTGACATGCTTAGCAGTCGCAGAACCTAGCTAAACAACCAGCAACAGGAAAAGAAGCACTAACCGTGCAACGAAATGGAAACAGGAGCAGTAATGAAACCCGAGACACAAGTCTGCGGGACAGCAGTAATAGCCAAGCAACACCACCAACGGTGAGCTAGCTGGCTAAGGACATAGTCGGGAGTGACTGACTCCAAAACTACAACACCAAAAGGGTTACAAACCTGGCCAACATAGCTCAGACAGCTACAAGAAAATTCACAAGATATAATCTGATGTAACTGCAACCGTAGTGCCTAAACCAAATCAGGCTCAGTAACCAGAACAAACGTGTGGGAACAAGCAACGAGGAACAACATAACCAAGTCAAAAGGGAATCTCCAAGGATTGGAGAAGTACCCTGATCAATGACAGCCATGTCAAACTCACTGAGAAGTTACTCAGCAGAGCAGTTAACCTAAGTAAATGATCAATAAGATCAAGGGAAGAGTCTATGAGACTATCAAATGCGAGTGGGAACCATACCGTGATCGGTATAGGATTACACAAAAACCACCAGTACCACGCACTTGCCACGGCAAGTGCAGTAAGAACATGAATATGTAAAGGAACACTAACATGTCACAAGTGCGTAGCAATGTACGGTGACCAAAATGAAACAACTACAGGATCACACATCCTAACAACTAGAAGTATGGAACCTTAGAAAGGCCTAACGGCCGGATCACTGTATTTAGAACATACCGGTCAGCGAGAAGCTCGACTTGGTCAAGACCTCAAACATGGCTATGCCATGAGAGACTTCTTTTAACACCGAACCATAATTTTAAAATCCAAAATCTTCTTTCAAAACCACAACCTTTCTTTAAACCTTGGATTTTAAAACCGAACCAACCGAACTACGGTGAGTATCATCGATTGATACAAGAGGAGTTGACAATAGAATACTTCACCTAGGCGTGTGACGAACACTACGAGTGTACCCAATCACGGGATGTGGGACAACCGCACTCCGAATGAGCTTGCGGGCCTGACACATTGTTAGGTAAGTGGCAACGTATCAACACGGTACCCCACGTATGTATACCTGTAGTGTACGGAACACGGGAAGTAGTCAACTCCGTTCTACGGACCGCGAGTAAATTCTAACCAGAACAACTGGACACCACAGACAATCAAGGAGAAGGAAACCCAGTTAAGGAACAAGTGTAAGGAACTCAGAGAATCCATCTGAAGATAAGGAATGAAGACTGGGAAGGTGCAAAGAGCACATACTAGTAAGCAAAGACATTGGATATGTCTCAAGTAATTCAAGCAATCACCTGACAGCTGGAAGGGATACCCGGACTGAACACAGTAAGGCATAGGCCTAATGTGAACACAAAAATGCTCAACAGACGGGACCGAGTTCCCAAGAGCAATCACAAGATTACCATGAAGTATAATCCATCATTGGAGAGGATACTAAACCTAGTCTAAAATACTAGGAGAAAGCATAAACAGTCTACCCAAGAATGGGAGACGTTATAACCCAAAGGGGGAATAGCTCAAATATAATACCAAGAGGCGGTATAACGATAACATATCATAAACATTAGCCAGACGTAACAGCATAACCTAACAACACCCAGGAGCAATCCTTGAAGGGTGTCTGAGTTAGCAACAGTCGAACATCAACGACATGACGAAAGCACGAAAGCTAGAACGAACACTCGGTTAAGACACCGAAGGGATTTCACTTAATAGGAAATACCCTAGTCTACAAAAGGTACTGATCAGCACCAGATTGCCTAAGAGTCTCCTATGAACGGAAGCGTGATGTCACGACTTACCATGGAGCCCAGTAAATACCTCCAACCTATGGGGTACACAAAGAATGGAAACGTGTGTAAGCAGCTTGCAAAGAGCATAGCTTGCAGCAATAAGGCTTAAGAGCCACCAACCAACTACGTTGTGTGAACTCAAACGGTGGCAAAACCCACACCATTACTAATAGGACTTGCAAAAAAATATTATCCCATATGACAAGAAATCAACAACTGGACCATCAATTCAAACCCAACCTCTTGAGTGGCTTGGAGTAATGGTCAACTCAGCGTCACTGTCACTAGAGCATCAGTCTAGTATGCAGTTGACAAGCTTTAACTACCTTCATGCCTTCTATAGCAATGATAACACAGGGGCATAAAAATCGGGATAAATGCCAACATTGGACTGGTTCACGTCTGGACACTACAGAAACTCGAGGAAAAGTACCCCTCGTTAATCGAAGACCACCAAGGTGGTGGAGATGTGAACCCTTAGAAGGGGCTTCCATCTACTATAACAACAAAACTTGTGCGTAAAGATACTGCCAAGAGACAACGAATAAGGAAATGAGATTTCCAACCCACTACGCCTACGAGAGGTTGTGGACTGTAGAAGCACATCGCTTAAGAGCATCGAAGCTCGAAGGAGTAAGTATACCCCTTATGCACCCAATCATGTGGTGAACCATTGTATAATACTTACATGGTAAACCTTGTCATGAGACCTATGAGTGGAAACACACCCCTCAACGAGAACTTTCACCTACCAGTAATAGAATACTCTTTAATTAGAGAACGGGACCAGAAGACCCTTGAAGCTTCTTGGGATGTCCCGGTAGTATAAATACAAAAGGAAACTGCACAGCTAGAGCCTATAACCAATGCTCAGCACTGAGGAGACAGTAATTATCAGAAACAATTAATGTGAGTGCACATTAGCACCACGAATGACCGACGCTCAAGAGAGCTTGTAACCCGATAAACCACTTCATCCTTGGTCAACCAAGTTATTTGGCAAACTATATCATGAATGAGGAAGTAATGCGAGGTAAGCTAACCTACACATGAAACCTAAACTGAAATAAAACATCCCCACAAGGGGAAGATAATGGCATTGCGGTATGCTACGACGACCGCCATATACGTGAACTAGGAACCTCCTAGTGTATCCACACCATAAGGAAATGGTGCCAATGACAATGGCAATGAGTAAAGACAAACTACCACAGTAACGAAATAGGTAGAACGATGTCATGTAATGAGTAAGAGTATGGTGCGCAATAAGCGACCGCTAGGAAGAAGTAGTAAGACGATGACACGGAGTATAAGTATGAGAAGACATGCAGAAATATCCATCCCTATCACATAAGTGAATTACTGTCAAGCGTTTACGCCTCTGCACTCTGTATGACTGAGTGTTTTGGTATTGCATTTGTACAACTAATGATCTAGTGGGATAGCTAGGAATATGGACAACGTAAATCGTAGTAAACTTTTCTTTCACCAACAACATGGCATAAGCCAGTCAAGCAGGCTTAGCAACAAACCGTGCGGCCTAAGGCCAAAGAAGCACGAAGAGTGCAAGCACACTAACAATCACAAGATGTGAATTCCATTGGAATAAAAGGGTGAAAGAAGAATTAAGAAAGTCACTAGGACCGACGCATGGAAAATGCAAGGTCATACAAGTAAAGAACACTTGTACTGAACCAGAAAAACTGGTAGAATTCAGAAGCTAGTGACAATAGAGGAAGCACTGCAACTAGGTAGTGACTTAACCTCGCCCGGCAACAAGTCGGAGGAACTTAGTGAATAATCGTGAGAGTACGAATAGTATGTATAATAGATTACCAGAGAGCTGGTTATAATCTAAAACTCATTGAATTCAAACAGCGGTAAAAGAATACCACACTGTTAGTAAACCTTATTTCCACAATAGAGGGATAAAAAGGCGATGAGTAGCACATCTAGTATAACCAAAGAGTCAATTAAGCACTAAGGTTAGCAGGGTCGCGCAGCAGAAGCTAGTGGGCCCTACTAAGAGGTTTAATATACCCAGTAAGTACGAAAGAATGGCTATTGATGCCTTGAAGCCTAATAGGCTAGAACCGAATTGGTTATGAGTTAAATAAACTCAATAGGAATTCTTGGTGCAAAGACTAAACCATTGACATGGTTAAGACCCTTTGACCAGAGCATATTGTATAGTATATCGTAGTGAAGCTAAACGCTCCAGATGCCCAAATCGAGTAAACCAATGTTTAATAGTAACATATGGTAGATTACGTGGGCGTAATCCCTTTTAAGGGGGGTAGAGCGAAAACCGCTTAAGGTAAGTTTCATGAATAAAACACAGAAACTATAATGTGCATAGCACAAATGAGAATCGAATTAATGATTAGTACTTATGTCAGATAAACATACGTATTCATTCATACTACAATTGTGGTAATTAGGCACAAGATATGTGAATACCATTGAATGAATATAACCATCTTGTAACTCCAATGTGAGAGTATTTGTAAGGAAGAGTAGAGAAACTCTTTGGGAAATGATAATTCCTATTGTGTATGTCTATTTGAACTTAGACATGGCATTACGATGCATGAGTCGGTATAAAACCGATTTTGAACCTAGAGGAAACTGAGTTCCCTAGGTGAGTGTTTTGAGACAATAGAGAATGAGTAGTGGACGGAGCTCCACAAGTATTGTATCCTTAAAGAAGTAGTACGGATTGACTATGAGTAGTAGAGGAAGGTAGCCCATGAGTGGTGTATTCGTAAGTATGTTATTGGAAGTAAATTTATTTCATAAGTACTGTATTCCCTAGCCAGAATAGTAGAGATAATAGAGAGTAATGGAAGAAAGTAGAGAAGATTGATGAAATGAGCACTTAGGCATCGAATTACGAGGAAAGTATTTGGGAAGTAGATTGAGAATGATTGATGGACTGGATTCCATCCTTTGGAGTTGTATGAAATTGTAATTATGACCAGGAAGAGTAAAAAGGTAGAAAATGAAAAGATTGAATTATCTGTTGTTTGAAACTGATGTGGGAGGTCGAACTTGATCCTGATCAGATCAAGGGAAACCAAACACAAATTGGGGTGGAAAGATAGTTCAACACTGATGCTGATCACATCAGGGTCGAATGATTCTTGAAGCTCCCCTCAAGTGGTCACAAGAATCACGCATAGGGTAGAAGCAATAAATACAAACTGGAATTTGGAGTTGTATGCTTTGGAAAATTTCTAAGTAGTAGTATTGAAAAGATTGTCTTAGACATGAGAATAAGGATTTGTTAGAAACTTATACCGGAGAAGATAGTAGTATATTACGTCGTATTATTCCAAGGGCAGCGGGACATAGAGGAGTCCCGTGTCTAGATGACCTGAGTGCCTGCGGGATTGTATGTGTATTGCATTGCCTTGGGAATAGCTTTGCATTGTATGTATGTATGTATAAATTTGTAATGAGGAACCGGATGGTTGATAGTAATATGGATTGGAGAAATTATGGTGCATTAGTATGGCATGGTATGGTATAGTAGGTAGGAACCTTGAGTGACGGATTTGGGATTAGTAAGGAGGAAGAACGTATGGCTTTGGTATTAGACACGTAAGAATGAATAAGCATTGTAAACCTATAACCTCGAACAACTTTGAGGACAAAGTTCTTAAGGGGGGTAGATTGAAATACCCCGAACTTAAATATAGGGATTAAAATTAATCTAATACGTATTTAAGGACCTAATGGTACCTAATTAATACTAGTAAGGAAAAATAAATCCAAAAGAAATAAAGAAACGCTTAAAAAGCGGGAAACGCTAAACAAGCGTTAAATAACCATACGAGGTATGAGACCTCGGTTAGAGTGAGTATATATGGATTCGTAAGGCTTAATAATGCCTAAATAATATGAGGGAACAAATCCCGAAGGAAACAGGCCTTTAAAATGGGTTAAAAGCATAAACGAACCTTAAAGCGCATTTTTCAAGGAAACCGGGAAAACGCGACTTTAAGCGGGTCAAATAGACTCGTAATAATTTTGGTCAACTAAATAGTCACCAATAAATATTAGTGGAGTTTTGGAACCAATAAAATTAATTAAACGAGAAAATTCCGGAAAACGGGTACCGGTTAGTAAGAACTGTAACAACCGGGAAGTTATGGGGTAAGAATGCAAATAAGCAAACTTAGTGTGTCCACTTTACAAAAAAAGATTAATTAAAAATCTGTGTGTGTGTGCACATGTGGACCGGCCAGCCCCCCCCCCCCCCCCCTTACTCACTCTCTTAATGTTTTCTTATTAGCTAAAAAACAAAAGAAATAAGTAAAAGTAGAAAAAGAGGAAGGGGCCCTCTCTCTCCTCCATCCCTCACTCTCTCACCGTGCCCACCTTCTTCTTCTTCTAATTTCTTTCCTCCTCTCCTGCAACAACCATGGAGGAATGAAGCCCCCACAAAACTCTCCACTTCTCTCCTCTCTTTGAGTACCCAAACCTTCTCCAAATCCAATAAAAATTACACCATTGTAATCCCCTTGCCAAGGAGAACATTTTCATCCTTTCAAAAACCCAAAAACTCCATTTTCGTTTTTATGGGTATTCTCCATTTGAAGCTTGAGTACCACCCTTAGAAGCACCTTCACCTCCTTGTCATTTTGAGGTAAAAATATTCTTGAAAACCTACCTTTTTCTAGCCCTTATATGCAAAACGAAAATTTAAGTGAGACTTGTTTTACTCCTTGCATTCCAGCCGATTTTGGCTACTCATTTGGGCTAGGAATCTTGTTCATTTGCTAGACAAGGACTCCACACATTGGTTGGAAGGTAATACTCTTTTTCTAAACCCTAAAACATCTAAATTCTAGGGTTAGTTTAAGTTAAGGTGCTAAACTAGTATGGGTATGTATGGCTTGCTGTAGCATTGCCATTCTTGAACAAAAACCTATAACAAGGGAAGAAGGAAAGAGGAAAAGAAGAGAAGGAAAGGAAAGAAGGAAAAAAACTAGCAAGTCAAAGTAATGCTCTTACCTGGGTTAGTTGTTGTGTATTTCATTGTAACAGATTTTAAGTATCTAACAATGAGGAATGTATGTAGTATGAGTAGTAGTAATGTAGTAATGTATTGGAGACGATAATGTAACAGTTTTGAAGTTTTAAATGATGTTTAAAACTTGGGAAAACATGGGTATTGAATGTGTAAGTGTGCAGGAATTTTGGTTGTTGTAGTAGTGATATATGTGAGTATAGTGTATTGTGTAAACAGGTTGTGAATGTGAAATTTGTGAGCTGAATAATGTGTGGAGAATGTTAAATATAGGGGAGACTATGTCAAATTTTGTGTAGGAATGAGAGGACTTAAGTTGTTTAAGAAGAGAAGTATTTGGAGAGTAAAAGGAGGTTTTGTAGTTTGAAACAGATTTGGAAATGAGTGTTTAGTAGCTTGTAACAAGATTGGAATATGAGTTGTAAATGGGATGGAATTAGGTTGTGAGTTAATGATTTAAGATGCTAAGAGTGGCATTGGATGAGGAAGTATGGAGGATAAGTGTTGAGTGAAAAATCTGTAGCATAGTAGAAGGAATAAAATCTGTAGCAAGGGAGAGAATGCAAAACTGATACAAGTGTTGGTAATAGTGAAGAAGAATTGTGTAAGTTGAGTAGGAATTGAGTAGTGGGTTTGGAAGATGAATTAAGATGGTTTAGAGTATCTAAATGAGTGGTAAACACGTAGGGAAGCATTGGTAAAGATTGGGGAAACAATGGGTAAAGAAAACACCCAAAAACAGATTTTAAAACTGAAGTACTGGGCCGGACCGGACTTGCGACCGGACTTGCAAGTTCGGTCGAGCCCAGATTTACAAAGAGACGGGAAACCTTCTGGAATCGACCGGACATGCAAGTTCGGTCGGACCAGAAAATTCTCCCGTCTGAAACCTTCTGGAATGGACCGAACTTGCGACCGGACTTGCAAGTTCGGTCGGCCAGAAAAATTCCCGTAATGCAAGCTACTGGAATGGACCGACCTTGCGACCGGACTTGCAAGGTCGGTCGGGCTAAAATTTTCAAATACGAACCTTACTGGAATGGACCGACCTTGGGACCAGACTTGTAAGGTCAGTCGGCCCTGGAATTTTTACACGATGTAGCCTACTGGAATGGACCGGACTTGCAAGGTCGGTCGCAAGTCCGGTCGAGTCACAAAAAAAAAAGAAAAAGAAAAATGTTCTAATTATGTGATTATAGTAATCATATACACATGTATATATGCCTATACACACATATGCATATGTATGTAGTAACACACCACTAATGAAGTAGTAATGGTAAGAAAGTAAGTAAATGAGCAAGGGAGCAAGCTTAAGAAGTAATAAGGAAAAGAATGGTTTTATAACCAAGTATGAATGTAAAGGAGTAGTAAGTAAGTAAACATTGAGAATATCAATGAAGGAGTAAGTTAGATCAATAATAGATCATTGATCATACTACCTCATGTATGTATAGGAATCAAGTAGTTGATCCTCGAAGGAGCCGGTAGTACGGATACAACGGTGAACGGTATGATTTCTTCATGCCCTGTATCCTAACTTGGTTACCCCGATTTGTGTGCTTATGTGATCACCAATAAGATAAATGCACGAATCGGATTATATTGCACTTAACGTGTTTGAACTATTTTGTTCTTGTGAATCTCTTGAACATTTAGTTTGTAATTCATGAAATGTATGAATGGAAATGAAGTGTATGTGTAAGTATGATACTTGTGTATTGTATGTATGTATGGAAAGTAAGTATTGACTTCTACTAATTCCTAACATCTAACTCCTAACTTGAGTAATGAGTAAAGGAATGAGTAGAAGTCCGATATAGTTTCGGCCAGCGTGAGGATAAGGAAACACAAGAGTTGGATCCGAATCATGGCTATAATCTTTTCCTTGGACCAATCCCTTGAATGGGTAGCATCCTGGATTAGTGGGCCACCCTAAAGCCCGGTGGTGGGATGTAGTAATCCCTGCCGGAGGTCATACCGACTTAACTGGAAGTAAAGTATGTAAGAAGTAAGTATTGTATGTGTATCGGTCTTGACTATTGTAAGTCATTGACCGGAAGTAAGAGAGTATCGAACACCCGATTAACCTGGGTGTGTAATGAAGCTAACTAGACCTTTGTATGTATTGGAGAAGTGTATCTCCGTATCGCGTATTGGATATGTAATGGGTATGTATTGTGTATGTGCATTCTGGAAGATGGTAAGTAAGTATTGGTTGACTTGTATTGTCTTCCAAGCATGTATGGTGTTGTACATATGTATGTATATCTTGTGTAGTATTGTAGTATCGTGAATGAAAGCATGTATGTATGTATGTATGAATGTATGTATTGCAAAATGAATTGCATGTATTCGACCAAATGGTCGGCGTACCCTCGCTAGTACGCGGGGTATGCGGTATCATATTCAGCAAAAGCTGACCCCCTCGGGGGAACGTTTTTAGTGTGCATGTACCCGGAGCGAATACGGTCAAGGTAAGAGACAGTGGTGCGCCTTGTAATTAGAAGTAACTAGTTTGTGAGGAAGGGGTAGCAGATTGACTCCTAGTGAGCAGGTATGAATTGGGAGAAGTACTGTATTGATTTTGGAACCTAGTAAACTCGGTATGTGTAGTGTATGTCTTGTACGGAATGTGGAGTATTGTATTGAATGGAGTATGGTATTGAATGGAGTATTGTATTGAATGGAGTATTTGTATCGAATGGAGTATGTAGTATCCAGTATGTAATGAGAGTATGTATTGTATTGAGTAGTACTCGGATATTCGGTCCATCAGACCGATGCTGTGTATGTATAGTAGCCTTGTTAGTCACGTGGGGTGACTAACGGCATTGTACCACCCGCCGTTGAGTATGAATGTATCCGCTGCGTGAGTACGAATATATAAGGAGATTGGACGGTAATGACGGTATTAGCGGTAGGGGTGTTACAGCATGAGTGTAGACAAAACCAGGGAATGAGGAGAGTGCAACTGTTTTTTAAAGCCCATCTCCATCTACTGTAAGAGAATGCGAAGAGAATGAATTTGAGTGCAGAGTGGGTATGTGCTGCAACAGCTTCAATGATTTTATCGCTGCAGATACGGTTCCTTAATGAACTATTATCAGCCCCTCTTCATCTGGTGTGCAAGATGTTGTAGATGCTTTAGGCTTCCAATTAAGAGCAAGAAGATAGTGAAGCAAGATGAACATATCGAAAAGAACATAGCCTCGTTTAGATCTAGATGGGAGATGCAGCAACACTTAGCCAAAAATGAAGTGAAGTGGAGCTTGTAAGTCAACACGCCATGAGGTGAATGAAAAGAGGACATGGCGTATATGCTCTTTGTTTGTCGGTAAGCTCGAGAAGAAATGAAGAAAGGTGCAGGGGCATGTATGTTTTGCTCCCTTGTTAGGTTTGCAATTCATCCAGTGGAGAGACTGAAGCTGAGGCGGCATAGCATGTATGTTGTTTGCCGGTTCAGGGTTTACAACAAATAGTATAATGGCTTATGAATTATTAAGTAAATCGGGCAATTATGAGCTGGCTGATTTTTAAGCCAACCAAGGGAGCCTTTCTAGCTCTTTCTAATGTTCAAATATCTCTTTTTATTTAAGCTAGTATTTTAGTTAGCCCTCATACTTCTAACATATTAATTTATGTTATGGCTTCATGTAAAATGACATCTCACATGTTATACCATTTTCTTTTATTATTTAATTTATTCTTTAGATATACTCTTTTATTTTATAGTATAATCAAATCAATTGACTCTTGTTTTATTTTAGTATATTCTTTAATATACTATATTCCATATAGTATGCTTAAACTAATTAATCCTTATATTATTTTCTATTTTACTTTAGGATTATTTAGATAGGTTTAGGGTTTGATACACCCCTTCTTAAACCTTATAAATATTATACAAAAACACAATTACAATTTAAATAATCTCCTTTAATCATAAGGAAATTTGTTTATATATATAGTGAATTCTAACAAACCATTTGAATTATAAGAATATTTATTCCTATATAATGGGGTTTAGTAAACCTTATAAATTGATCATATATTTATTACATAATCGATTATTAGACTTACTTAATAAGTCTTCTTAAATTAATTATTACTATTTGCATACCACTTTAATAATGTCCTTGTCATTATTTTATGTACCTCCTTGTACATTATACATTATGTACATTATATAATATCATGGTTGCTATTGAATTTCTCTCTTTAAGGTGTCTAACAATTCCCATTTTAACCCATAAATACGATTATACAAATGTACAGTCATGGTTAAATAAAATCTTTTTAACCTCCTTAAGATCAGTTATATTCTATCGTTTCTTTTTACATATTTAAAGATATTTAACCTTTTATTAATCACCTTCATTTAATTAATTTATTCTTAATTGAGGTAATTAATATATATTTTGGATATTTCAATCAGAGCCAATCGTCTCTGGAGATTTTCAAAGGTGTAAATCTGTCAATTTGTTTTGTTTGATTTCTGTCCGAGTTTAGGTTTGATTCAAATCGAAAAACTTAGGGGAAAGTTATCTTTATTTGTGTTCTCTATTTATCGGCGACTTGGAGCCGTTTTTCTTTGCAAAATTTGTTACAACTCTGAACAAGTTATGTACATGGACTTGAATCTGGAAATGGTAGTTTGTTTGTCTCTGAGATTAGAACCCTAGGGTTCCAAAAACTATGAGGGACATAATATGAGAGTGTTTTTTCTAGTTGAAATCGAATTGAGGTGGTTATACTGACTCGAAAGATAGAAATTTCTATGTTGTTCACGTATGCGAAAAGATGAACCTTAAATTGGTTTGGGGGTTTTGAAATGCCTAGACAAATTCTTATGTGGAAAAAAAATCGAAATTGGCTTTAGGGTTACGAATCTGGATTTTTAAGTTCTGAGATTGAAATTGAGTTAAGACTTCTCGAACTGAAATTTAGTGTTTGACTATCAATCTAGAGTTTTTGAAATTAGAATGGGGTTGTTTGTAATTGGAATTAGGGATTTCAAAATTAATTTAGGGTTTCACAAATTAAATAGGGAAAATATGAAATTGCTGGAATTAGGGTTATGAAATTGTAAACTAGGGCTACCGAGATGGAATTGGGAACTTTTGGAAATTGAAATCAATTTTGGGGCTTTTGAAATCAGAATTAAGGTTTTGAAAAATTCAATTTGGGTTTCTGAAATTGCAAATTGAGTTGAGGTTTTTCGAATTTTAAAATTTGGGTTCTTAATGCGTAAAGTTAGAGTTCTATAGAAATTGGGGTAAAAGTGTAAATAAGAGAGAATTATGGATAAAAACTGTAATTATTGGAAAATGATAGGTGGAAGTGTGAATTTTGGAAATTAAGGTTAAAAGCGTGAATTTGAAAAAAAAAAGAAAAAAATCTGAGGCGCTTTTGTAATTCTGGAGAAGTTTTCGAATGAGAGCTTGAAGTTAAAAGTGTTATTGAATTGAAATGGTTAAGTTAAAAGAGTTATTGAATTGGTAAGTAACTTGGTTAGTAAAATAAACCAGTTTGGAAATGAGTTATGGATATAGCTGGAAATGAGTTAATTGATCGTACATTAACTAGACTTTAGAGACTTTGAATTTGACTAGATTGTAATGTGGAATTAGAACCAATGAGAGAATTAAGTTATTAACTAAGGTTAGGCCCAAACATAATATTAAATTCAGTTAAAGCCAACTATGTAAACTAAGACTAACTTAACTAGAAATTGTAAGTGGGCTTATGCAACTCGGGTCAAGTGAATGGGACCCATTTAGGGGACTTAGACCCAATTAAATTACTAATTTGACTTTATAAGAATTGAGGTGAATGGATTATGATCATAAATGGTAGTGGTTAAGGGATTTGTTACTATAAATCTGCATTAATTTGTAATGGTATTAAAGTTAATGTATATATAGATATTGGGCTACCACTATAACTTATGAGACTATATATATGTGCGTATTAATATGTATACGTATATAAAATTAGGGGATTAGAATAAAAGATGAATTTTAAAATTCATATGGAACTTAGAAAATTATGAAGTTATGTATATGTTAGTGTAGCATTAAATTGGTGGGAGCATACCTGTATAAGATATATATGTGTGTGTACATAATAGTTTAACATTGGAGTTTATGAAATTAAGTGGTATCAGAGCGTAGTTACGCTCTGATGATTGGAAATTACCGAGCTTAGGAATTACCGAGTTAGGAATAGTAGACTTTAGGTTAAGGGTTGAGAGATAGTGCGAGAGGTGCGTTAGTTAGGATTTCCCCGTGTTTACTGGATACCTATAATACATATACCCGCCCTCCGTGTCCCTAGTCCTAAAATACGGGGGAGAAACGCTAGAGAGATGAGAAGCCTTCTCTTACTTGGGGAAACCCGATCTGGCAGTTGTTTAACGTTAAATAATTAATACGAGAAAAAACCTCGTTATGCAATAGTTTTCCAAGACCTTAAGGTCATGATTGGAGTGCAACGTTTTAAAAGTGCTGCCAATGAAATCCTATCAATGAGAGAATGATAATTATCGGCACCTTGGGTCGACATAACCTCGCCATACCAATAAAAAGAGGAAGCACTACGAGTGCAAGGGAGAGGATAAGAGAAGCGACAAAAGTACGGGACAACATCCCGAAGGAGCATAATAGCGGGATAATACCGCGCATAGGTATAAGGACTACCTAGAAGGCTATTCTGGAGTGGATAACTCCAAACCTACACAACTGGAAAAGGTTACAAGGATCTGACCGACATAGCGTAGACGACTATGAAAACACATGCAAATCATATACCGAAATAGAACTACGACATGGTACCTAAGAAAGTTGGTACTCGATAACTACGACAAAATGTGTGGAAACGAGAGTGACAAGCATGGTGAAAACACTGTATGAGGGTCCCCTCAGAAGGAGGAACACCCTGATAAGTAACTACCTCATCGAAGGCAAGCAAGAAGCTGCCAAGATAGTCAATTATCCAAGAGAGTAGAGAAAGAGTCAGTGAGACTACCAAGTACATGGAGATCGGGAAAATGTACCACCACTGATGTACACAGTACCGATAGCACATCTTGCATGGCGCACTTGCCATAGCAAGTGCTACCACAATGAAACTATACGGGAAGCCATAATGGCAGATAGTGAGATGCCACTGTCATAATACACATTAATGCTGGGTTACCAGTCCTTAAGATTTGGAGAACGAGACTGAGACCTTGGAAGGGCCTGACGGCCTGACCATGATGAATTAAGTTGACACATCAGTCAGCAGGGAGCGAGACCTAGTCAGAATACTGAACGACGTGAGCACCAACAACAATTCACAACCTTAAACTTGTAAACCTAGGACCCATGAAACCTACACCAACAACAAATATCAGACACTACAAGTAAGAAATCTAAAACCAATCCCAACCCGTGAGGAGAAGAACCGAAGAGACCACTCAACAATGTGAGCAGAACGCGATGTAAATAACAACCTACAAGGAAGGTATTACAAGACCTTATGAAGACGGATGACACAACAAATTTCAAAAGAGCGGGATAAAACTCCTAGGATGACCACCAAGAGTATCCGATAACAACATTCTTCATTGAAGATGTTGATGAACCCCAGTAAGGAGAGCACAAGAGAACAATTTTAAACAATGGTCTACCTAAGGCTAGGAGACGCACGATCCTAGCGAGGGAAGTCCAAAGGACTATACCATAGAGTTGATATATTTAGACTGAACAAAACCCATAAACAATAGTTATTATTGCTTGCCTAACTCATGAACACCCAAGTATAATCTTAATGAGTGCCAGAATCGACAAAAGTTGAACGAAGCATTGTGATGAAAACACATGATAGCCAGGATAAATATCCAGCTTAAACATTGTAAGACATATGCCTAATGTGAACATATCCTCAATCGCTAAAAGACTCAAGTCTATAAGAGCGAAGGTATTGTCACAAACACTGATTAACATCAGATTACCTGACTGAACTTCCATAGTAGGAAGCAGGATGCAACAGCGTATCGTGGAGTTCAATACTACATCAAATGATGTAACACAACTAGTTTGATAGAGTTCAAGAACTAGAAGTTATGTAGATAACCTACAAATGAGCAAGAGTACGAACAGTGAACCGAGCACCTACTCTCACTCAAGAAAACTAAGCACTAAGAGCCTACGAGCCAAAGATGTTAACCACGCCAGAGCTCGAGACGCAAGAAGGCATAAGGGGGCTTATCTAAGCCGTGAACGAACTATAACTTGTAGATACAATCGGTTACAAAACCTATAATTTAATTGTGGAGGAATTGCCAGAAAGGGTACCAATGAGAATAGAGAGATAATACAATTGACGGGGACCGAGAACAAACCACTCCTTTTAGGGTGGGGATACCTCTCCTTATTGTGAGGCCTTTGAGTGGATATAAACCCTCAAAATGGGCTTTCACTTATCAGAGATAGAATACTCTTCTATTAGAGAACGGAACCCGTAAACCCTTGAAATTTCCTTGGAATGTTCCAGTTACGTATATAAAGAAGGAAGACTGCACGGTCAGACCTTATATCCAATGCCCAGGATTTAGAAAGCAGTAATCGTCAAAAACAAACACTATGAGTGTACAATATGACACGTCAAGTGACCATCACTCAGAAGAGCTTGTGACCCAATGGATTACTTCTTTAGTCAGCTAAATTACTTGGTAAACAATATCATAAATGATGAAAGAACGTGAGGGAGACTAACCTACACATGAACCCGAATTTGAAGCAAAACATCTTCACGTTAAAAGACAACGACCTTACGGCATAATACGGTAACCGCCATACACCCGAACCTAGAGAAATCCCAGTGTGTTTACACCGTGAAGGGATCGAATATAAGACGAGACATTGGAGTGAACGATTGAAGAGTTGTGCCATCAATGGGCAACAGAATAAAGGCGAAGCTACCATAGTAATAGAGGCCATAACAACAATACCTGTCTAATGGATAAAGTCATGGTGCGCAGCAGAGCGACCATTATATATAAACCGCCAAGTATTGACACGAAGACAATTAGATTTATGAGTTAAGTTCGACGTATGTGAGGAAATGAGATGAGAGACGAACTGTGCATTAACGCCAGTAGTCTAGACCATGCGGAGAAAGATTTCACAGGAAACACCTTGTCCACTCCTAGAGCATTAGCTTAAGGAACTGGAAGTGCATTCCTAGTTCAAAATGAGAAATGAGATAATAGGTTTTGGGGAAAAAGACCTCAATTGCTAAAGGATTAAGTCCGTACTAAATGCAAGAAGAAAGTAGAACATATCTAAGAACACCGTAGATGGATCTCCCTTGACTAAGACCAGGAGGAACCACATGTGCGTTGCCATAGAATGATGAAAGAGGAGATCAACAACAGAATACATCAAAAGTTACCAGAAACTAAGTGTATGACGGACACTACGAGTATACAAAAACTAGATGTGGGACAACCGTACTCCTAAGGAGCTTGCGGGCCTAATAGACTTATTTATAAGTTAGTCAGGTAAGTAGTAATGTATCAGTAAGGTACCCCATATATGTAAACGAGTAGTGTAAAGAACACGAGAAGTAGTCGACTCCATGCCACGGTCAGCGATGCAAGTTCAGACCAGAGCAGCTAATTACCTAGAACAATTGAAGAGAAAGAACTCAGTTAATGAAATACCCCAAACCTTGATATGTTGATAAACATTTAAACTATGGTATGTAAAGGCTAAAAAAAAAGTGCCTTAGAAACATCAGTGAACAATTTAAACCATAGTAAATGCAATAAAGCACTAAGATACGGTTTGAGCAAAAACATGCTCTAAGCCATGAGCGAACTTGGTTAGGACCCAAAGAGCCTACCAAGACTAAATAATATTCAATTGTGATTTAATAAGGCTAATTAAGTCCTTAGGAAACTTTGGTAGACAGTTAAACCAAATAAAACACAAATAAATACCTTAGAGTCAATAAGAGCAAAAATGTGCTCTAAGCTTGGGATAAATTTGTATAAGACCTAATGGTCATAGCTATACCTTATAAATATGTTAATGAACATATTAAATCAATTACCAAAGAAAACCAAGCTTGAAAACAAGTTAAAACACGAAAAGTGCTTTAAGGAGTCTTAAAGCACGTTTTTGAAAAATTGTCTTGTAAATGAGTTTTGAATGGCTAAATGTCCATCATTACTCTTTAATTAACATGTGTACTATATAGTATCACATTTGGAAGTCTATATCAATGGGAAATCAAAAATTTCACTTCTATGTGCCTTGTTTTTGTGAATAGTGATTTTTTTATAAGCTAGTTTGTAACATATGTTATCATAAGTAGTTAAATTGACAAATAAAGACTAAAATACCCCTTATGTAATAAAGGGGGCCGGTTTTTAAGTGTGGTGACTCACCACTCTTGTTAACATATCAAATAAGTAAAGAATGACTAGTTAAGGTACTATTTGCTTTATAAGTTACAAATATCTTCTAAAAAGCAAGTCTATCTTCATTCTCCCTTCCTTTCTCATTTCACACGGTTCCAACCTTCTTCTTTCCCTTCTTGCTGTTCTCTCTCGGTAATACACCAATACCACCATTAACTCCATCTTTGAACCCTTGTAAAATCTAACTCACTTATCCAAATCAAAAACAAACACCACCATTCTCTTTGTCTCATCAAGCTCTTCAATTCTATCCTTTCAAAACTTCAAAAGCCCCATTTCGGTGCCATGGAGTTCCACCATTGAAGGAGCTTGAGCTTGAGCTTGTCTTTCCACATATTATTGATCTCCTTTGCTTCTAGGTAAGGAATCTCAAAGAAAAATCAAGTTTCCTCCATGTTTTGTGGTTGACCGAAAATACTCATTGATGGAGCTCTTTGTGTGACTTTGTTCTAGCTTCATTCCAATCTCTTATGGACTAGGTGGAGTCCTCTCTTCATAGATATTCAAACTCTCTTCAAAGATCAAGGTAAAACAACTACATTAATGTTTGTGAAACAATGTAAACCTAGGGTTTACAATGAGATGAAGCTTAAAGCTTGAATACTCATTATGTTGTTTGTACAATGTATAGAACTTGACAAGGAATCAAATACCTTACCGGTTTTATAAGGAAACAAGAAGGAAGTTTGTTTGGAAAAGAGGTAAATATACTAACCTAATGTTGTTTAATGCCTTAGGAGAAATGAGCTTATAATGCTTGTTAAAACTACCTAAAGAGCAAATGGTGAATGACTTAGTAAAGTGTTCTCAAGGAGACTAGTAAAAGAACATATGTCTTGGTGTGTGTAATTGCAGGTCAAAGGCTTATATATTGTGGAAATTCAGTGTTTATGGTTTATGCAATTTAAGGGCCTTAGAGCCATGTTATTTAAGGGCCTAAGTGCCAAGCAATTTAAGCTTATGCACTATATTGTGATGTAGTGCTAAATGTGTGAAGTTTGTGTATAAAATGTGTTTGATGGATTTTAGGTGTTTTTGAATGAAATAAGGTAAAAACCTAAGTGTTTGGATGTGAGTATATACAAGAGAAGCTATGGCCAAATTTGGAAAATGTGTAAGAAGTTCTAAGTGTTTTAAGTAAGTTTTGGTGAACTAGGAAGTGTTTAAGGTGAATAAATGTTTACTTGAGAAGAAAACATGTATTAAGGTGATTTAGAGTGATGCAAGGAATTAGGTATTATCTTGGAAGTTCTAGGAATTCAATGTGTGTTTTGAGAATGTATTTAAGTCTTGGAGAAGTTGTTTAAGGTTTAGGAATGTTGATGTACAAGGAAGAAGTGATGTTTAGGCAAGATGTGAAAAAGGAGGTTTAGTTAGTAAGAAAAGAAGTTGAGAGATGATGTAAAGGTGTAGAGGAAACACCTTGGTATAGTGGTCATTATTGGTGAACTACCACTTAAAAATCTTAAGGAGAAGACTTTCCAAGTGCTAAGAATTTTGTAAGGAATTTGTGAATGATAAAATGGTTTTGGTGAGTGATTTAAAGAGTTTAGCATATGGCTAAAGGTGTGTTTGAAGTGCCAAATGATGTTAGAACACATTAGGAGGCTTGAGGGAAAGTTTGGTGAAGATTTGACAAAGTTTGGGTAAGTTTAGAGGACGTCCGACCCAGGGGTCCGACCCAAGTTTGGGTCGGACAGCCTCTGTTAGACGTCAGGAAATTGTTCTGGAATGGTCCGACCCAGAGGGTTGGGTCGGACATGGGTCGGACGGTCATGTTTTGGAAGACGGAAAATGTTCTGTAATGGTCCGACCCAGTCGAGTGAGTCGGACGTGGGTCGGACATGTGTGTTCAAAGGGCGGTGAAATTCTCTGGAATGGTCCGACCCAGAAGGTTGGGTCGGACATGGGTCGGACAAGGTAAGTTTCTTCAGACCCGAAAATCACTGGAAGTGTCCGACCCAGTTGTGGGTCGGACGGGGGTCGGCCCAAAGTATGTAAAAAAAAAGAGTTTGTTTAAGGTTATGAGATGATATGTAATGATGGGGATTGATAGGTAATGATGTTATAAAGTTGTTAAGGACATGTTAGGTGAGTTTTAATGAGAATTAAGTGGGTGAAAAGTTGTAATAAAATGTGAAAGTAAATCAAGTTAAAATTGTAAAGTTATGTAACTAAGTTAACGGGGAAAATTTATAAGCATTAGACATTAAATGATCGTGCTACCCCGATGTTAATAAAAGTACATGTAATGTTATCAGTTGTTCGAGAATTGCTCGAGGAACGTAAGTGGACGTGATAAAGTGGACTCCGGTGACAGGTATGGTTTTCTTGCAACCTGTGTCCTACCGGATTACACCGGCTTGTATGCCAATGTGTTTTTCTGTATGTTTGCCACGTTGTAAGATTAAACATGTAATGAGTTTACAGTAATTCATTTATGTGGCGTGTGCAACTCCGATACCATTTAACCTCGGAAGTGTTAACCTTAGTTAACTGAGTCTAGGATCACATGAGAGTTCGGTATTCGGATTAAACGACCCGAACCATGGGGCGTTCTAACCACGGCTATGCGTGTGTTAATTGTGTGATATGTGCATGTGAATGTAGGGATCTCCCTTGTGTGTCTAACACAGTTGTAATGATGTATGATGTGTAGATGTGATAGACTCTATAGTGGGGTTCTAACTAATATCTAAAGTAAGTATGTACTAACAGTAGTGAGGAATCCGGTTTGGCCGGTCGCGCGTTGTTTGGGAGAGGGTATCCTTCTTAGCCTTACCCTTCTCTTTGTTATGGTTGTTTCCCTCACGGGTTATGATCTCCCATTAGCTTACTCCAAAGCTTAGCTATTCTGACTTATGATCGGTTTAGGGGGAACATGTGTTTGTGTGATGTGTTCGGGCCTCCAAACCCGAACCATCTTAACTTAAGTTACTCGTCCGACTATTAGGACGGTAATGAGTGTTGTTGTTATTGTATAACGAGCTTACCATGAGGGTGACAACATTCTCTAGGCTCACCTTTAGTGATTTAACTATGGGTCGGTTCCTAAGAGGACCGTTCCCGTTATGTTATGTGATGTTATTGTAAGCAATTCCTATTGCGATGTTATCATGTGCACGTCGATACGTGAAAGTGTTGTTAAGTTTTGTATGTGAGGAATGATATATATTGTGAGATATGAAGTGTGTGGATCATGGATATGAATCCCAGTTTGAGAAAAGAGGCGTTTAAGGATAACCCGATTTAAGGGTAAGTGTCGTCTATTAAGGAAGTAGCTCCATTAGAGGAGGAACACTCTAGGGATAATGAATACCATGAGTGACTTATTAAGTAAGGATATATTATCCGTTTGTTGAGCCGTTGAGGCGAAATCTTATGTGTTGTGTGTTTACAGTTGCATGCACGATTTAAATATAATCAATCGCATGCTAAGACGACAATTAGTTGTGCATGGCCCGGTAGCATGTGGGCTGCGGGATTACCATACCAGCAAAGGTGCTGAGCCCCTTGGGGGCCACCCTTTCTCTTCTTTTCCTATTTCAGGTACAGAGAGCTGGAAGCCGTTCGAGAGTAGGACGGGGTAGACACTGTACATGGGCAATCATTTAAGTGTATATATACAGTAGGTGTAGTAAGACCGAAATTGTTGTCGGCATCAATTTATAAATACTCGGTATAGTTGAAAGGTGTATGTTGTTGTTGTTGTTAATGGAAAGGGATAATAATGTGTAGTTGCTCGGGAATTTAGCCCATCAGACCGGTACAATGTATATGGATTAGCCTTGTTAGCCACGTGGGTGGCTAACGGCGTGTAACACCAACGAGTTAAGTAATGTGATGAGGTTTGTATTTCCGCTGCAGTTTATTGTAAGTGTGTTAATGTTGGATGGGGTGTTACAAAAAGTGGTATCAGAGCGAAGTATCGCTCTGATGACTGAATTACCGAGCTTAGGAAGTACCGAGTTAGGATTTTAGTACTTTGGGTTAAGGGTTGAGTGATAGCGTGAGAGATACGCTAGTTAGGTATTACCAGTGTGTACTGGAAACCTACAATATCCATCCCGCCCTCCACAATCCCTGTAAACAACTTGGGGAAACAACGCCAGAGAGATGAAAATCCTCTCTTACTCAGGAATACCCAATCTGGCTGTTATTAAGTACCTCTAAAGGTATGGAGAACCTGTCATACGGTAGATCCCGAAAAGTGGGAATCCCGGAGACGGTCTCCATCTGAACAATGTTCACCGTATTTAATAGCGAAGAATGAAGAATCTTGTGTATAGAAGAATAGAATTTCCGGCAACCTGGGTCGACATGCTAAGCAGTCGAGAACAACCAGCTTGCAACGCACCAACCGTGCAACAGGCAAGAAATGGATTAATAGAACCCGAGACGAGTGTCTACGGAACCACAGTTGATAAATAATACACCAACGGTATACCAACCGACAAGGAAACTACAACGTAATGCCCAAATATGTGGAACGGGCTACAAAGAGAATACAATATTAAAAAAGGGGGTCTCCCAGAATGGGAAACACCCTAGTTAATGATTATCATATGAAGACGGTGAGAAGTCACCTAGAAGAGTTATTATCAAGGCAGTAAGATCAGTGAGGGCCAACAAGGCCACTGATGACAGTATGGGTAAAAACAATACCACAACCAGTATGTGTTGAACCGATAGCCAGTTAGCATGGCGCACTTGCCATAGCAAGTGCTGCTATAACAGGGCTATTCGGGAAATTTATAACCACCACAAGGTACTTAGTAAAGTACCATGAAGTTAAACGGGATCATTATGACCATGGAAGGGCTTGGTAGCCTAACCTCTGTAATTGTAAATACACCAGTCAGCAAGAAGCTAGACTTGGTTAAGGTAAGAAGATGTTGTGAAACCATGAAAATTTTCTTTCAACCCAGATTTATTCAAACCCTTTTCTTTTCAAAACCAGATTTTCTTTCAAACCAACGCTTCTTTCTACCTTCTTTTAAGAACCAAACCAGTAAAACCAAGGGCAGTTGATAAGAATTCAACAATGGATAAACCTTCCCTCGATTAAGTTCGGGAAGCATGGAATGAATATTGTCAAGGGACAATATAAGGGAGTTGACAACAGAATACTTCACCTAGGCGTGTGACGCACACTACGAGTGTACCAACTGAATTGTGGGACGACCGCACTCCGATAGGAGCTTGTGGGCCCGACAGACCTACTTATGGGTTAGTTGGGTAAGTAGTAATGTATCAGTAGGGTACCCCACATATGTATACGAGTAGAGTCCGAAACACGGGAAGTAGTCGACTCCGTACTACGGTCAGCAGTATAAGACAAACAAGAGCTAAAGATTACAAGGAATGGTTGAAGTTAAGGAACTCAGTTAAGTTAACGAGACTAAAAGGATTAGTGAATTCTTTCAAGGAAATGTTTAAGAGTTAGGAAGTGCGAAGTGCACAAACTGTTATGTAAAGACATCACATATGTCTTAAGGATCCTCAGGGATAAACATGATAGCTGGAACGGTGACCCAGCCTGTACATGGCAAGCAGATGCCTAATGTGGACACATTAATGTGCAATGAACGGGATGAAACTCCCAGAAAGAGTACCTACACTACTAGGAAATGCTGATCTTCACAGAAGGAGATGATAAGCCAGCTAAGAACGCAAAACGGCGTGGCTAACTAAATGTACCAATAAGTGTGAACCAGATGTAAAAGCATAACAGTTGTTGCAGGAAATGACCTGATAGAAACACAAGGATTAAAACTAACACCCAGTTTAGACATGAGTTATCAGGGAACGGACTGACAATCCTAAGGGGCGGAGGATCAAAAAGGGGCATCCCATGAAAGGAAACGGAATGCAACGACCTTGTCATGGAGCTCAAGGCAGCAAGGCTTATAAGCCGTAAGCAAGATATGTTATGTAAATTTGAGTTAATTATAGAAGTTTATGTGATACAAGTAAATAGAGTGGTAAACGAACCACTGCATTAAGAGTGGGGATACCTCTCGATATTGTGAGACCGCAAGAGCGGTAGTTCAAGAAATACGTTAAGAGTGGACCAATATGGTTACTACCACTTGGGAATACCGGAAGGGTAATAAGTCTAATAGCAACCACCGTACGTGTGGGACGCTAAATGTGTGATGGGCGATGCTCAAGGAGCATTCAGTAGTCATCTAAATGAGTGATGCACCATAATGTGAATAATATAAGTATATGTGTGGAAATTAATGTGACAGTAAATACTATGTAAGTTATTGTTATGCAGTGAGTAAGAGCACGGTTCGCAGCTGGCGACCGTTGTATCAGTTATGAATTAAACTCAGTGGAGATGCAAGATAAGCGATGTTAAACGGATTGGGCAATAAGCCAGTGGTAGGTACTATATGATGAGGAACTCAGTGTGAATTCCATGGCGAATCGCATGAGGGATTTACTGTCAAGAGTTTACGCCTCTGCACTCTGTATGACTGAGTGTTTTGGTATTGCACTTGCGCAGTAATGATCGAGTGGGATAGCTAGGAATTGGAAGCATGTTAATTGTGGAGGAATAATGTTATAATGGCCGATGCATAGGAAATGCAAGGCCGCACCAATAAAAGAGTACTTGTACAAAACCAAATGTGGAGACATGATTAACAGTAAGTGACTACAGAAGCACTAACTGCCAGATATCGGTATGGAATATACCCCAAATGTTGTAAATAGCTGAGAGAGCACTACACACTAGGTAGTAGCTCAATCTCAACCGACAGTAAGTCGGAAGGGAACAAGTCAATCATTGTGAAATACACAACTGTATACACAGTAAAGGATCATGGAAGTGGATAGGAAGTTTATAACTCACCGAGTTCGCTAACGGTAAGAGATACCACGCGTCGGTTGAGAAACCATTGTTACCAAGATGAAGGTGACAATTGGGGATGTACAATACAGTAAGAATAACAAAAAGGGGCAATTAAGCTCTACAGTTACTAGAGTTTCGCAGCAGAAACTAGTGAGCCAATGATTCAAGTGTTGGATGTGCATGGTGAACATGAGTGAATGGCTAATTATTAACGCCTAGAAGCCTAACAGGCCAGAATCGAAACCAACTAAGAGTTTAAACAAACTCCAATGAGAATTCTTGGTTTAGGAACTAAACCGCCAATATGGCTAAGATCCTCTAATCAGGATCCATTGTGTAATAGACCGCGTGGAAGTTAAAACACTTCACGACGACAGAACATTTTAAGCAAATGTTTAGTGATTGATTACGTGGGCGTAATCCCTTTTAAGGGGGGTAGAGCGCAAAACCACTTAGTGTATATTACCGTACAAGTGTACGTAGTGTATGTGACTTATATTGTGCATAGCACAAAATTATTGTTTTGATGATTGGTGTGTGTGTTACGTAAACATACACATTCATTCATGGTTTAATGGTGGTAATTGCGCACAGAAGATGCGAATACCATTGTGATAAGTGTGTTGATTTATTAACAGTTGTGAGTGATAGTACAAGTGTGGGAGTAGAGAAAGTCCCGGGGGAACAAACCCCGACAGTGTATAAATGTGAAATTGTGTGTTGTATTTTGATAAAATATATGTGTATATATATATACTATATAGTGATTCATGAAAGGTTATGAAACCGATATAGAACCTAGTGACAATAAGATTCCCTAGGTAACAACATTAAAGTGAATGGAAATAACTGATAGACGAAGTTCTATCCCTTGGAGATGTTATGATCATGACTAGGATGATTTAAAAGATAGAAAATTGGAAATGAGTGATTTATTTGATGCTTGAAAATGAAGTGGGAAGTGGAACTTGATTTGCATGCGATCAAGGGAAGCCGAACACAAATTGGAGTGGAGGGATAGTTCAACATTGATGCTGATCACATCAGGGTTGGATGACTCTTGAAACTCCCTATAAGTGGTCACAAATAACCACGCTAAGAAAAGAAGCAAAGAGCTTAAGTTGGACTTGGAGTTGTGTGTGTTTTCAAAAGGATTTTCAATTGGTATTTATAAAACGTTGATAGATACTTTACATAATTAAAGTCTTCTTACTTAACCTCACAAGGAAAAATTTCAAATTTAAGTGATTGTTTTAATCTCCCAAAGGCACGGGGACGGAAGGTGTCCATCGCGACCGGGTTCTGCGGGATCACAGTGTATATCAAAAATATTTTTGATTGTTATACATGCTATGACATGTTGTGTGGTATGTGTAATAAATATTATTTTGACCTTGAGTTCCTAAAGTGTATGCTATCAAGACCTATGAGTCTAAATGTGTTATGTTACATAGACCTATGTGTCTAAAGACTGTTATGTTATCGGGACCTATGTGTCCAAATGTTGTTATGTTACCCAAGACCAGTGAGTCAAAGGGGTTGTTATGTATGTGTAAATGTTGTTAAGATACCCGGACCATTGAGTCCGAGGTTATCATGTGAGTATGTGATGTTATGTATGAATGTGAATATGTTACCCTGACCATTAAGTCCGAGGTTGTGATGTAAAGTGTGTTTGGTTATGGAAGTTTTATGACTATAAGTAATCCCTGTATTCTAATCTAATGATGTGTGGGAAGTGTGAACTTCGAGGACGAAGTTCTTTTAAGGGGGGGTAGATTGAAATACCCCAAACCTTGATATGTTGATAAAAATTTAAACTATGGTATGTAAAGGCTAAAAAAAAAGTGCCTTAGAAACATCAGTGAACAATTTAAACCATAGTAAATGCAATAAAGCACTAAGATACGGTTTGAGCAAAAACATGCTCTAAGCCATGAGCGAACTTGGTTAGGACCCAAAGAGCCTACCAAGACTAAATAATATTCAATTGTGATTTAATAAGGCTAATTAAGTCCTTAGGAAACTTTGGTAGACAGTTAAACCAAATAAAACACAAATAAATACCTTAGAGTCAATAAGAGCAAAAATGTGCTCTAAGCTTGGGATAAATTTGTATAAGACCTAATGGTCATAGCTATACCTTATAAATATGTTAATGAACATATTAAATCAATTACCAAAGAAAACCAAGCTTGAAAACAAGTTAAAACATAAAAAGTGCTTTAAGGAGTCTTAAAGCACGTTTTTGAAAAATTGTCTTGTAAATGAGTTTTGAATGGCTAAATGTCCATCATTACTCTTTAATTAACATGTGTACTATATAGTATCACATTTGGAAGTCTATATCAATGGGAAATCAAAAATTTCACTTCTATGTGCCTTGTTTTTGTGAATAGTGATTTTTTTATAAGCTAGTTTGTAACATATGTTATCATAAGTAGTAAATTGACAAATAAAGACTAAAATACCCCTTATGTAATAAAGGGGGGCCGGTTTTTAAGTGTGGTGACTCACCACTCTTGTTAACATATCAAATAAGTAAAGAATGACTAGTTAAGGTACTATTTGCTTTATAAGTTACAAATATCTTCTAAAAAGCAAGTCTATCTTCATTCTCCCTTCCTTTCTCATTTCACACGGTTCCAACCTTCTTCTTCCTTCCTTCTTGCTGTTCTCTCTCGGTAATACACCAATACCACCATTAACTCCATCTTTGAACCCTTGTAAAATCTAACTCACTTATCCAAATCAAAAACAAACACCACCATTCTCTTTGTCTCATCAAGCTCTTCAATTCTATCCTTTCAAAACTTCAAAAGCCCCATTTCGGTGCCATGGAGTTCCACCATTGAAGGAGCTTGAGCTTGTCTTTCCACATATTATTGATCTCCTTTGCTTCTAGGTAAGGAATCTCAAAGAAAAATCAAGTTTCCTCCATGTTTTGTGGTTGACCGAAAATACTCATTGATGGAGCTCTTTGTGTGACTTTGTTCTAGCTTCATTCCAATCTCTTATGGACTAGGTGGAGTCCTCTCTTCATAGATATTCAAACTCTCTTCAAAGATCAAGGTAAAACAACTACATTAATGTTTGTGAAACAATGTAAACCTAGGGTTTACAATGAGATGAAGCTTAAAGCTTGAATACTCATTATGTTGTTTGTACAATGTATAGAACTTGACAAGGAATCAAATACCTTACCGGTTTTATAAGGAAACAAGAAGGAAGTTTGTTTGGAAAAGAGGTAAATATACTAACCTAATGTTGTTTAATGCCTTAGGAGAAATAAGCTTATAATGCTTGTTAAAACTACCTAAAGAGCAAATGGTGAATGACTTAGTAAAGTGTTCTCAAGGAGACTAGTAAAAGAACATATGTCTTGGTGTGTGTAATTGCAGGTCAAAGGCTTATATATTGTGGAAATTCAGTGTTTATGGTTTATGCAATTTAAGGGCCTTAGAGCCATGTTATTTAAGGGCCTAAGTGCCAAGCAATTTAAGCTTATGCACTATATTGTGATGTAGTGCTAAATGTGTGAAGTTTGTGTATAAAATGTGTTTGATGGATTTTAGGTGTTTTTGAATGAAATAAGGTAAAAACCTAAGTGTTTGGATGTGAGTATATACAAGAGAAGCTATGGCCAAATTTGGAAAATGTGTAAGAAGTTCTAAGTGTTTTAAGTAAGTTTTGGTGAACTAGGAAGTGTTTAAGGTGAATAAATGTTTACTTGAGAAGAAAACATGTATTAAGGTGATTTAGAGTGATGCAAGGAATTAGGTATTATCTTGGAAGTTCTAGGAATTCAATGTGTGTTTTGAGAATGTATTTAAGTCTTGGAGAAGTTGTTTAAGGTTTAGGAATGTTGATGTACAAGGAAGAAGTGATGTTTAGGCAAGATGTGAAAAAGGAGGTTTAGTTAGTAAGAAAAGAAGTTGAGAGATGATGTAAAGGTGTAGAGGAAACACCTTGGTATAGTGGTCATTATTGGTGAACTACCACTTAAAAATCTTAAGGAGAAGACTTTCCAAGTGCTAAGAATTTTGTAAGGAATTTGTGAATGATAAAATGGTTTTGGTGAGTGATTTAAAGAGTTTAGCATATGGCTAAAGGTGTGTTTGAAGTGCCAAATGATGTTAGAACACATTAGAGGCTTGAGGGAAAGTTTGGTGAAGATTTGACAAAGTTTGGGTAAGTTTAGAGGACGTCCGACCCAGGGGTCCGACCCAAGTTTGGGTCGGACAGCCTCTGTTAGACGTCAGGAAATTGTTCTGGAATGGTCCGACCCAGAGGGTTGGGTCGGACATGGGTCGGACGGTCATGTTTTGGAAGACGGAAAATGTTCTGTAATGGTCCGACCCAGTCGGACGTGGGTCGGACATGTGTGTTCAAAGGGCGGTGAAATTCTCTGGAATGGTCCGACCCAGAAGGTTGGGTCGGACATGGGTCGGACAAGGTAAGTTTCTTCAGACCCGAAAATCACTGGAAGTGTCCGACCCAGTTGTGGGTCGGACGGTGGGTCGGACGGCCCAAAGTATGTAAAAAAAAAGAGTTTGTTTAAGGTTATGAGATGATATGTAATGATGGGGATTGATAGGTAATGATGTTATAAAGTTGTTAAGGACATGTTAGGTGAGTTTTAATGAGAATTAAGTGGGTGAAAAGTTGTAATAAAATGTGAAAGTAAATCAAGTTAAAATTGTAAAGTTATGTAACTAAGTTAACGGGGAAAAGTTATAAGCATTAGACATTAAATGATCGTGCTACCCCGATGTTAATAAAAGTACATGTAATGTTATCAGTTGTTCGAGAATTGCTCGAGGAACGTAAGTGGACGTGATAAAGTGGACTCCGGTGACAGGTATGGTTTTCTTGCAACCTGTGTCCTACCGGATTACACCGGCTTGTATGCCAATGTGTTTTTCTGTATGTTTGCCACGTTGTAAGATTAAACATGTAATGAGTTTACAGTAATTCATTTATGTGGCGTGTGCAACTCCGATACCATTTAACCTCGGAAGTGTTAACCTTAGTTAACTGAGTCTAGGATCACATGAGAGTTCGGTATTCGGATTAAACGACCCGAACCATGGGGCGTTCTAACCACGGCTATGCGTGTGTTAATTGTGTGATATGTGCATGTGAATGTAGGGATCTCCCTTGTGTGCCTAACACAGTTGTAATGATGTATGATGTGTAGATGTGATAGACTCCATAGTGGGGTTCTAACTAATATCTAAAGTAAGTATGTACTAACAGTAGTGAGGAATCCGGTTTGGCCGGTTGCGCGTTGTTTGGGAGAGGGTATCCTTCTTAGCCTTACCCTTCTCTTTGTTATGGTTGTTTCCCTCACGGGTTATGATCTCCCATTAGCTTACTCCAAAGCTTAGCTATTCTGACTTATGATCGGTTTAGGGGGAACATGTTTGTGTGTGTCGGGCCTCCAAACCCGAACCATCTTAACTTAAGTTACTCGTCCGACTATTAGGACGGTAATGAGTGTTGTTGTTATTGTATAACGAGCTTACCATGAGGGTGACAACATTCTCTAGGCTCACCAGTGATTTAACTATGTTTGGGTCGGTTCCTAAGAGGACCGTTCCCGTTATGTTATGTGATGTTATTGTAAGCAATTCCTATTGCGATGTTATCATGTGCACGTCGATACGTGAAAGTGTTGTTAAGTTTTGTATGTGAGGAATGATATATATTGTGAGATATGAAGTGTGTGGATCATGGATATGAATCCCAGTTTGAGAAAAGAGGCGTTTAAGGATAACCCGATTTAAGGGTAAGTGTCGTCTATTAAGGAAGTAGCTCCATTAGAGGAGGAACACTCTAGGGATAATGAATACCATGAGTGACTTATTAAGTAAGGATATATTATCCGTTTGTTGAGCCGTTGAGGCGAAATCTTATGTGTTGTGTGTTTACAGTTGCATGCACGATTTAAATATAATCAATCGCATGCTAAGACGACAATTAGTTGTGCGTGGCCCGGTAGCATGTGGGCTGCGGGATTACCATACCAGCAAAGGTGCTGAGCCCCTTGGGGGCCACCCTTTCTCTTCTTTTCCTATTGCAGGTACAGAGAGCTGGAAGCCGTTCGAGAGTAGGACGGGGTAGACACTGTACATGGGCAATCATTTAAGTGTATATATACAGTAGGTGTAGTAAGACCGAAATTGTTGTCGGCATCAATTTATAAATACTCGGTATAGTTGAAAGGTGTATGTTGTTGTTTGTTAATGGAAAGGGAATAATGTGTAGTTGCTCGGGAATTTAGCCCATCAGACCGGTACAATGTATATGGATTAGCCTTGTTAGCCACGTGGGTGGCTAACGGCGTGTAACACCAACGAGTTAAGTAATGTGATGAGGTTTGTATTTCCGCTGCAGTTTATTGTAAGTGTGTTAATGTTGGATGGGGTGTTACAGTTAAACCAACGAGACTAAAGGAATCAGGGAACTCATTCGAGGAGGAAAATGATTAAGAGTTATGAAGTGCGAGGAGCACTGATTACTAAGTACAGACATCGGATGTGTCTCAAGATTTTCGAGAAAACTGTGAAGAGCAATAAGCACTAAACAGTAACTTTAGATTACATATAAACCTCAGACTGAAGGTCGGTTAGAAAGAACAATTCAAACGCTTGAAAGAGCACTAGGAGCATGAACATTAGATCTTCAGAGAGACTGGATAGACGAGCTATAACTCATCGAGACCGTGTATAATAAAAGATATCATGCGTCTATTGAGAGACCTTATTCCTAAAACTATAAGGATACAAAAGGGATGTACAATACATTGAAAGGAATAAAAAGGGCAAATTGAGCCTCAAGGTTATCAGAGTCGCGCAGTAGAAGCTAGTGGACCCGTATGATATACCTAACGAATGGAGAAAAGGAATGATGTATCACACATATTCCAATTAAATAAAATACATGGCTTATCCGCCAAATGTCTTAAATCCTGAGAGGCTAGATCCAAACCCAGTAGTGAGATTGGTATAAAGACCGATAAGAATCCTTGGTACAGAGACTAACCAGCAACATGATTAAGACCCTCTAATCGAATTATAATGTGGGATAGACTACATGGAAGCTATAATGCTCCATGAGACCTAAACATCTTGAACTGATGTTCAAGGATGATATATTGTTGATTACGTGGGCGTAATCCATTTTAAGGGGGGTAGAGCGCAAAATCGGTTAGCGTATGTTTTATGTATTGAGTACATAAACTACGGTGTGCATAGCACAAAGGTAATTTGTTGTGATGTTTGAAATGTATGTTACATAAACATATGTGTATACTTTTAGTTTGGTTGTGGTTATTACGCACAAAAGATGCGAATACCAGACATATAATATGTCTACCTTGTTAACTCCGGTGTGCGAATATAGGTAAATTTCATATGATATATAAATAAGGAACCAAATATGGTTGTATATTTAGGTGTGAATCAGTGTGAAACCAATGTAGAACATAGTGGAATTGACTTCCCTAGGAAATAGAGAGTTATTTGGAGATCGATTAGTATTGACTGATGGACGTAGTTCCATAACTTGGGATGTGTGCTAGTTTCGTATGATTATGACTAGAATTAAGAAAGATAGAAAATTGGAATTTGTTAAAATAATTGATTGTTTGAAATTGACGTGGGAGGTGGAATATGATCCGGTACAGATCAAGGGAAACTGAACACAAATTGGGGTGAAGGATAGTTCAACACTGATGCTGATCACATGAGGGTCGGATAATTCCTGAAACTCCCTACAGTGGTCACAATCAATCACATTAAGAATAGGCAAGGACCTTTAGTCCTAGCATGAAGTTGGATTGGAGTTGTAGTGGTAAATTGAATATTTTCTTTTGAATTCGGTAGAAACAAAAGTATGGTTTTGGAAAACTACTACCTAAGGGGTTGTGGACCTTAGAGTTCTTCGTCATTAGACTGGTGTGCCCGAGGGTGTTGTTGTATTTGTTACCTGAGGGGCCGTGGACCTTAGAGTCCTTCGTCATTAGACCGGTGTGCCTGAGGGTGTTGTTGTATTTGTTATCTAAGGGGTCGTGGACCTTAGAGTCCTTCGTCATTAGACCGGTGTGCCCGAGGGTGTTGTTGTATTTGTTACCTAAGGGGCCGTGGACCTTAGATTCCTTAGTCATTGGACCGGTGTGCCCGAGGGTGTTGTATTTGTTTACCTAAGGGGCCTTGGACCTCAGAGTCCTTCGCCATAAGACCGGTGTGCCTGCGGGTATTTATGAATGTTGTGGACTTAGAAAAGTCTTTTGCTATGGTTATCACCATCGATGGTTGATTTTAAGTATACGTTTGTTACACTGTGGTTGGAGCAGATGTGCATTATTGTTGCACTAGTTAGTCTATGTGCACTAGTGTTGCACTTTGTTTGGATTTTATGAAGTACCTTGTGTGGTATTGGTTGATGTGCACCCTTATTGTACTTTGATTGTTTACATGTGTACTTTTGTTACACTTTGAGTTGAAGTACATGTACACTTATTGCACTTTATGGTTATTATGGTGGACGTTATTGAGATATTATGTGCTAGATATGCACTGCGAGATTAAGTTGCTGAGATACGGGACTTGATCCCTAGAGTTGAGATTAATGTGGAACTAGATGTTCTAGGACTATGTGATTTTAGGAATGCGACTTCGAGACGAAGTCCTTTTAAGGGGGTAGATTGAAATATCCCAAATATTAATTACTTTAATTAATAATGAATTAATTAAATAAAAGTAATTAATGAGAGATTGAGGAATTAAATATCCTTAAATAAGTAAAAGGGAATAATATAATATTTAAATAAACCTTAAAAGTCGTTAGGAAACATTATTGAACCCTAAAACGACATTAAAGAGGCTTAGAAAAAGAAATGTAAACGAAAATATAATGAATCATTTTTACATCAAAAAGCGTCTCACAAATATTTTAGAAGTGAAAAAGAGGTCTTAGATACCTCATAAGGTTATTTGGGTAATTTTAGAGGCATTGAAAAAAATGGGTCAAGCAGTCGGAATAAAAGACGTTGTGTTTTCGTCAAAATGGTGAAACGCAAATAAATACTAATTAATAAAATTTATAAATAATGATAATAATTATTATTTGAGAATATAAATTTGAAATCATAAAATGGTTTGTATTGTTAAATGAGACATCATGTCACGAACGACATGAAAAACGGGTCTAAAATGAGCTAGAAACAACTTATATGTGTAACGTAAAAAAAAAAACAATAGTGGGCCGACCAGCCAAAAAGACTGGGCCGACCCAGTCTCCCAT
Organism: Limonium bicolor; assembly: GCA_023374045.1. NCBI lineage: Eukaryota > Viridiplantae > Streptophyta > Magnoliopsida > Caryophyllales > Plumbaginaceae > Limonium > Limonium bicolor. Next base: position 458,088,685 of record CM041776.1, on the reverse strand, counting down.
TCACTCACGGTAAAATACTGACCCAAACAAAAAAATTTAGTTACCCAGCCCAGCCCAAATATTAAGCCAGGCTTAATCCTCTTCACTTACGGTGAATCACAACCCTAACTCGTAAGAAACATACACGCCGCATCTCACTCATTCTCTTCTTCTCCATTACAACCCTAAACTGGTGATCAAATTTTCTCTCCTCCCCTATCAACTCACGGTAATCATTGCAACCCCAACAAGGAACATTCCCTCACCGCCTCTCCCCCTTTCTCGATTTTTCGTTCTCGTTCTGCAACCCTAAACCGGTGAACGTCGATGCCTCCCTTCATTCTTCAATTCCACACCTCTTAATTCACTTGCGGTAGTTAGCTCCAGTGGTGGCAATTCGGGTGCGCGAACTCGGAGCAGCGGGCGGAGTCGAGAGGAGCTAGGACAAACCGAGAAGGAGAAACCAGTTGAGCCGTGGTTACTATAGCCAATCTCCCCTGGAAGTTGTCAAAGGTGTATATTTTCTTCTTTGTGCTGTAAAGCGTGTAAAAAAATGTGATTTTGAGTGTTGGTGGAACCGAAACTAGGATAGAAACTGTCATTTTCTTTTTCTCTATTTTTCGGCACTTGGAGCCAATTTTCTCTTGCAAAAAAAAAACTAGTGAGATTTCTGGACTAGTGTACATGGACTGTGAATCTGGTTGTGTTGTTTTGTTTTGAATCTACAATAGGAAATTATAAGTGTGGCAAGATCGAAAACTGTCAGAAATTGATTTAAGGTTTCAAAATCGAATTGAGCCTTTCAAATTGAAGGTTAGAGTTCTGAAAATTAAAGAGGAAGTAAGTATGTGCGAAAATCAGAAATCGAATTGGGGTTGTTCAATTGAAAATATAGGGTTCTGAGATTAATTAAAGTTTATGGAAATTTAGTGAGTTATCGATGTTGTAAATTGACCAAAAATTAGGATATTGATTTGGTGGTTTAACCAAATCAAAATTGGGTCACAATTAGGGTTTCAAACCCTAATTTGGGGAAAATTGAAATTAGGGTTCCAAGGAACAAATTAGGGCTTACGGTTAATAAACTAGGGTTCTGCAGAAATTGGGGCACAAATTGTAATTATGAGAAAATTAGATGCGGATTGGTAATATTGAGAAAAATTGTGGCCGAAAAATGAAATTGGAGGAAATTGCGTAATTATTGGAAAGATTGGGCTAAAGTGTGAATCTAAGGAAAGTTTGGGGTGATTTGTAGTTTTGGAAAATTTTAGGGCTAAAGCGCAATTCTGGAAATGTATCGAGTTAGGTGAAAATTGAGTTGGAAATGCGGACTGGTCAACCAAATCAGAAGATTGGAAATTCAATTTGTCCGAAATTGGTAAAGATCAATTTGGTCGTAATTAGGAGTCTGGTCAAAATTGAACTTAGGTCAACATTAGGGTTTCAGAGGTGAAATTGGTTTGGGGAATTCTAATTTAGTCAAAATTGGGCTTAGGATTGGTCAGCAAAAGTCAATCCCAAATTAGGTTTAAAAACTTAGTTAAATGGGGCCTTAATCGGAATGAGTGGTTTAACCGAAATAAATTAGGAATTGGACTTAGGAAATCTCCCATAAAATATAACCAGAAATAGGATTGGTCAAGTAGGGCTTCTAGCCAATTGACCACGCTTCTGTAATAGGCCTGAGCCTAAGTTAGACAAAAAAAAATTATGATATTGATTTGGGCTAAGGCTAATCATAAATAATTAGACATTAAATTGGTAAGTTGTAAAAGAGGTTAAAGGATTTTATTAAGGGATCAATTGATGGGTAAAAATAATTAAGGACTCATCTTATAAAATTAGTATTAATTTATAAGTGTTCAAGGTGATATTATTTGTATGATCACTTATATGTATAAGTACATATAATGGGTGAACATTAGAAATTATAAGACTATATATGTATATAGGTGTATAAATATGTATATCTATATATAGCCAAATGGTTAAGACAAAAGGAATGTTATTGATCATACGGAATTTAGAAACTAGGAAATATGAATGTATATATTCTTGTAGCCTTAAATTTATGGGAACACACTTATATATGATATGTGCATAGTAAATGTTATGTTATGCGTCAAGATGATTAATGTAATGTAGGTATGACTTTAAAACTTATGAAAATTACATAAGTAGATATATATATATATATATGAATATTACTGGAGGATTGGTATAATGTTATTAATAACAATAACAATTATAAGGATAAGTGTGTCACCATAAATACACCAAGCCTATATTATTACACCAAAGTTGAGTGGATAAAGGTCACGTAGTATGACATTTAATTCGAAGGGAACATACATATGAATATATATATATATATATATAAGGATTGAGAGTTTGGTTAATGGGGTAAGAGATTAGAGTTGTATAACTTATAAGGATTAATATAGAATTCCTTAAGTATGAGACTATATAACGTAACACTAAGAGAGAGAGTTACATTATAATACATTAAATATAAAGGGTTCAATGGTAAGCTTGAGGCGGTGATGAATTATGAGAACATATATACACATGTATATATATAGTTGGTAAGTTTAATTAAGAGAAAAACGTTTACGAGAGAAACATAATACGAGAAACCATTGTAACGAGTGTGTTGAATAAATGACATTCTCGGTTGATCCAATTTTAGGATCGGGATAGACGGGATGATAGTCGAGACGACAGCCGGGAGTTAGACTAGCTCCTTCTTCGGTGTACGGTATGGTTTCTTGCAGCTTGTTTGCTACCGAGTTACATCGGCTTGTGTGCTATTTGTTGTTTTGAAAAGACCTAAGATAAATGCATGGAAATGAACCATTATTTTGTTCCGTGTTTGATTATTTGTTTGGCTTGTATACTTGTGTGTTATACTGCTAGCCATACCTTAGAGTAGTGAACAAACACACATGTGGAATATTGATACAGTTGAAAGATACCTAGAGGATTATGGAAATGTTGTACTTATTGACAATGGATTCGGGAATTTCCCGCTAACTTCCTTTGAATACCTATTCGACATCCGACACTGTGATGACTCGAACTGAAATACCCCAAACCTTAATGTGTTAATTAATTATGATATTATTATTTTCTAGGGCTAATTAAGTCCTTAAGATCATTGGTGAAGAGATAAAAACCAAAAAGAAAAAGAAAAGGCGTAAAAGTCACAAAACGTGAAAATGCGTTTTTAATTATTTTAGGAGGTATATAACCTTCATTAGGGTTATAAATATATTTTTATACCTTAACTATGCACTAAGAATATGTGGGAAAAATTCCCGAAGAAAACGGATCCAAACAACCCGTTAAAACGCTAACGGAGTCTTAAAGCGCGTTTTTCAAGAAAACCCGAAAATGTGACTTTAAGTGGTCAAACGAACCCGTAAAAAATTATAGTTCATTAAATAACTATAAATAAATATTAGTGGGGGTATAATAACCATTAAATTTAAGAAACGAGAAAATTCCGGAAAACGGGCCCGGTTAGTGAATAGTGCTAAACCGGGTAAATAAACGAGCGTTTTCTGTCAAAAGATGAAAAACGCTCCAGCGTGTCTATATTAGTGGGCCGGTTTTATTAATGTAAACAGCCCACCCACACATGACTAGTTAGCTAATTAATTAAGTCAAGAGAGAGCAAAATAACAAAGGGCACAAATACCCCTCACCCATCTCTCTCCTCCTTTATTTTCTTTTTCCCTCTCTCTCTTCCTCTCTTTCCTCTCTTTTCTCTTCCATCCGGCTCCTCCTTCCTCTCCTCTGCCGATGGAACTCCCCACAAGCCAACAATGGCTTCTCTACTTCTTCTTCATCCCCAAGCTCCATTTGAGCTCCAAATCAAAAACAAATCACATATTCTTCTTCCTCTCATCTCCCTCTATCATCCTCTCTTTTCAAAATTACAAAAGGGTGAAGTTGACCTCCATGGGTTTTCACCATTTGAGGAGGAAATGGCACCAAGGAGAAGCTTGGAGTCTCCTCTTCCTTCTAAGGTAAAGATTCCCAAGAAAAACTCATTTTTCCTTCATCTCTTGGTGTAATCAATTTTTCACCATTTTGATACCTTGTTTTCTTCTTGTTCTTGAGCTCCAAATTGACCCTTCAATGGTGGAGTAATTTCCTTCTTGATTCAAGGGTGAGAATCCCTCTTAAAAACTTCAAAAAGGTAAACCCTAACTTTGTGTTCTAGCCCTTTTATTGAATTGAGATATTCCAAGGGTTTAGATAATTAATTAAGTATGTTTGTGTGTTCTTGGATGTTGGGATGGAGTTTGGAAACTCCATACCCTCTGGACCGATTTTTGGAGAAGATGAGGAGCAAGAGGTGAATTTAAGAGACTTGTAAAATTAAGGTAAGAAAACTACCTTAAACCTTGTTATAAATTGTTTAAGTGTTTGGGATGGGTAAACAATTTAATGAACCCAAAATTGGGAGTTGAAATCTATGTTGAAATGTGTTTAGTTGGTGTTGGAGAGGTTTGTGAATTAATGTGGAATTGAGGGCCTTAAGAGCCAAATTATTGTGAGTTTGTGATTGATAAATGTGGTTATTGAGATTATGGAGATTTTTGGTGGTTATGTTGTTGTTGATGAGATTTGGGGATTTGTAATGTGCTGTTAGGACCCTTGAAAGAGTGTGGCTAGATTAGGGATGAGAAGATGTATATTGATGAAATGGAGATGTAAAGTTTATGGGGAGGTTATGGCAAAATTTTAATGGAAAATGAGTGCTTGATGATGGATTGATGGATTAGAGAACTTAGGTATTGAATTGGGTTGTTTGATGTTGAATAGAGTGGAGTGTTGGACTTGTAATGGTGGATAAATAATGGAGATAAGGGAGTGCAAAATCTGTAGCATGATGGTGAGGAAACACTTTTGGCATAGTGGTTATCATAATTATGAAACACCACTTAGAGGAACTAAAGAGAAAACATTATAAGTGTTAGGGATTTTGGTAAGAAACATTGTAAGTGTTTGTGGAGTTATAAATTGAGTTTTGTGGTTGTTGTATGAAGGGTAAATGTGCCAAATGATGTTAGAACACATTAGGAGGCTTGAGGAGAAGTTTGGAAAAAGATTGGACAATTTTGGGCAAATTCTGGTGGCGTCTGACCCAGGGGTCCGACCCACAGTTGGGTCGGACGGCCCCTGTTGGTCACCCGTAAATGCTTCTGGAATGGTCCGACCCAGAAGGTTGGGTCGGACATGGGTCGGACGGGAGAGGTTAAAAGACGGTAATGTTTCTGGAATGGTCCGACCCAGAAGGTTGGGTCGGACATGGGTCGGACAAGGTATAGGTTTTCAGACCCGAAGGTTACTGGAAGGGTCCGACCTAGTTGGTGGGTCGGATGGTGGGTCGGACAGACCAAAAACCTACAAAAAAAAATGAAAAGAAATGACAAATGTAGTTAACCCTAGGGGTATAATGAAGGTAATCTAGGGTAAGTTTAGGCATTTAAAACATGTCATGTAATCATGTAAAACACTTAGCAAAGCTTGAAGTTAAGTAAATAAATTAACCGCCATTATTAATCATGTCTAGGAGCTACGTTGGCGGGACTCGTACGCGGCAAGGACCAAGGTATGGTTTTCTTGCAACCTGTGTCCTACCGGATTACACCGGCTTGTATGCCAATGTGTTTTGCTGTGTGTTTGCCACCTTGCAAGATAAAGCATGAAATGAGTTTATGGTAATTCATTATTGTGGCGTAATCGGTTCCGATACCGCTTAACCTTAGTTATGTGTTAAATAATAGTTAACCGACCTTAGGTTCACATAAGAGATCGGTATTCGGAATAAACGTCCCAACCCATGGGAACGTTCTAACTACGGCTATCCGTGTGTTATTGTATGTTGTGACTATGCGTGATGTATGTGACTTGTTTAATATGTTGTTGATGTTGGATACTGTTATCCGTGTTGTTGAAATGGGATATGATTTCCCTTATGTGTCTAACCGAGTTAGTAACACTATGTGATGTATGTATGTGATAAGTTCCATAAGGGAACCTCTAACTAATAAGTATATGTATGTATGGAGAGGAATCCGGTTGTTCCGGTCGCGCGTATTGTTTGGGAGTTAATATATATATATATATATGTGAATTAACTCCCATCCTGTTATGTTAGGGTTATTTTCCTTCATTGGATTTCGACCTCCCACTAGCTTAGCCAAAGCTTACCTACCCGGCCTCCACATCGGGCTAGGAGGGAAATTATGTACAATGTTGGTAGGGTGTTGAAGCCTAAGTTCGCTTCGACTCCCTCTTTGTTATGTTACGGTTGTTCTTCCTCCTTGAATTACAACCACCCACAAGCTTAACCACGGCTTACCTACCTCATCACTATTGGAGCTAGGGGAAATTGTGTATGTTGTGTACGGTCCTATATGAGGCCGCCACTCAAGTAAAGAAAATGTATGTATGTTGTGCTCGGGCTTACATCACCCCGCACTCCCTAAATGAAGTTCATGTACTCTAAGAAGAGTGAAATTAAGTTGTGTATGTTATAAAGTGAAGTGTGTTGTTATGTTGAGTGTGCTAACCTTGTGTATGTATTCTATTAATGGATGTTTGCTTATAAGCATGATATGTGTGTGAGTTTGTGCATGCTTGAAATAAATCAACCGCATGCTAAGACGACAAATAGTCGTGCGTGGCCCGGTAGCATGTGGGCTGCGGGATTACCATACCAGCAAAGGTGCTGACCCCCTTTGGGGGCTCCCATACTTTACAGGTACGAAGAAACTGGAAGCCGTTCGAGAGTAGGACGGGTAGTTGTTGCACATGGGTAGACATTCAAATCGTGTATGTATGGTAGGAGTAGTAAGACCGAAAATGTATCGGCGCGGGTTGGTAATTACTCGGTACAGTTGTAATGTAAGTGTATATTAAATGTTGGACATGGAACGGGATTAATGTGTAGTTGCTCGGGAGTTTAGTCCATCAGACCGGTACGATGTATGTATGTTAGCCTTGTTAGCCACGTGGGTGGCTAACGGCGTGTAACACCAAGGAGTTAAGTTATGTTGTGAGTCATGATTTCCGCTGCAAAGTATTGTTCAAGTACGTTGTTGTAGTTGGGGTGTTACAAAAAGTGGTATCAGAGCGAAGTATCGCTATGATGACTGAAATACCGAGCTTAGGAAGTACCGAGTTAAGAGTTTAGTACTTTGGGTTAAGGGTTGAGTGATAGCGTGAGGAGTACGCTAGTTAGGGAACTACCATTGTGTACTGGATACCTACAGTATCCATCCCGCCCTCCACAAACCCTATTTTATAACTCGGGAAAGAATGCCAGAGAGATGAGAGTCATCTCTTACTCGGGAAAACCCGATCTGGCAGTTGATATTTACCCCTGTAAGTACGGAGGACCTGTCATACGGTAGATCCCGAAAGGTGAGATCCCGAAGACGGTCCATTTTAACAATATTAACCGCTCTTGTTAGCGAAAGTGAAGAATATTATGCACAAGAGAATGGAATTTCTCAGCACCCTGGGTCGACATGCGAAGCAGTCGAGGACAACCAGCTTGCAAGCACTGACTGTGCAACAGGCAAGAAGTGAAGTAATGAGACCCGAGACGAGTGTCTACGGGACTACAATGTTAACTAATACACCAACGGTATACCAACCGATTAAGGAACTACAATGTGGTATGAGGAGGATGCAATACTAAGAAAAAGGGGTCTCCCAGAGTGGGAAACACCCTAGTTAATGGTTAACATGTGAAGACAGTAAGATGTACCCAGAAGACGATTGTTAAGGCTGTAATATAAGCAAGGGCCAGCAGGGCCACGGATGTTAGTGCAGATGAAAACAATACCGCAACCAGTGTGTATTGAACCGAAAACCAGCCAGCATGGCGCACTTGCCATGGCAAGTGCTGCTACAACAAAGTGGTGTGGGAGATTTTTAACAACTACTAGTATTTAGTAAAGTACCATGAAGTTAAGTGAGATCATCATAACTGAGGAAGGGCTTAGCAGCCTGACCTCTGTAATTGGAAATACACCAGTCAGCAAGAAGCAAGACATGGATAAGGCTTGAAACGTGGTGAAACCAGGAGAAATTTTTCTTCAACTTAAATTCATTTTCAAAACCGTTTTCAAAACCAAATTTTCTTTCAAACCCAATCTATTTTAAATTCTTCTTCTTTTAAAACCAGACCAGAAGACCTACACCGGCCTCAGTGCCACATGGTAGGTAAGTTATACCCAGTTACTTTTAAACAACCGGATGGAAACCGGTAAACCCAAGGGTAACAACCCGAGGGAATGGAGTGAGTTAATAATAATACAACAGTGGATACACTTCCCTTGATTAAGTTTGGGAAGCATGGAATGCATATTATCATAGGATAATATAAGAGGAGTTGACAACAGAATACTTCACCTAGGCGTGTGACGAACGCTACGAGTATACCAACTGTAATGTGGGACGACCGCACTCCGATAGGAGCTTGTGGGCCTGACAGACCTACTTATGGGTTAGTCAGGTAAGTAGCAATGTATCAGTAGGATACCCCACGTATGTATACGAGTGGAGTCTGGAACACGGGAAGTAGTCGACTCCATACTACGGTCCGAAGTAAAAGTCAAGCAAGAACAATGGATTACCATCAAATGGTTGAAGTAAAGGAACCCAGTTAAGTTAAGGAGACTAAAGGAATTAGTAAGTTTATTTTAAGGAAATGTTTAAAAGTGAACAAGTGCGAAGTGCACTGGTTAGTAAGTAAAGACGTAGAATATGTCTTAGGAATCCTGAAGGATGAACATATAGCTAGAGTAAGTACCCAGCCTAAATATGGCGAGGCAGATGCCTACTATGATACGTTAATGTGCAATGATCGGGATGAGACTCCCGAAGTGATCACTTGAACTAAGGGAATATCAATCTCACTGGAAATGACATTTAACCCAGCCAAGAACGCAGGGCGATGTAGCTAATGAAACGTACTCATAAGTGCGAGCCGGATATAATGGCATGACCTAGTAACACCCAGGAACTGTCCTTAAAAGGGTGTTTGGATCAACAATGGTTGAATGAGATAACATGACGGAAACGCAAGGGTTGAAACTAACACCAGTTTAAGCATAAGTCGTCAGGAGGAAGTCTGACATCCTTGAAGGGGCATCCCATGAAAGGAACCGTGATACTACGACCTTGTCATGGAGCCCAATACCAATCTAAACCATGTAATGTGTGTGGACAGCCTACAACGGGTAGAGCTCGAGGCAATAAGGCTTAAAAGCCACAAATCGAATGTGTTAAAAAAATGTTATTGATCACAGAAGTTTACGTTATATAAGTAAGTAAGCGGATAACGAACCACTGCTTAGAGTGTGGGGACACCTCTTGATATGTGAGACCGCAACAGCAGTAGTTATGTGAGTTAAGTTCAGGGAATGTGTTAAGAGTTGACCATGCTGTTACTACGAAAAGAGTTGTACCAGTTGTGGAGACTGAAAGAGTGATAAGTCGAATAGCAACCACCATTACGTGTGGGATGCTAGATGTGAAATGAACAACGCTCAAGGAGCATAAAGACTCGAAGAATAGCGTATTCAGCAACCAGCTAAATAAATGGCGAAACACAGTGGAATGGTGGAAGCTAATATAATGACGGATGCAGTGTAAGCTAATGTTATACAATGAGTGAAAGCACGGACCGCAGCAAGCGACCGTTGCATAAGTATTGTTAAATAATAATGTGGCAATAAGACCAGTTATGAGTGAAACTCAATGGACATACAAGTATGTGATGAAACGCAGACTAGACAATGATCCAGTAGTTAGTACTATGTGATAAAGAACTCAGTGTGAATTCCTATTGCAATCGCATAAGAGACTTACTGTCAAGAGTTTACGCCTCTGCACTCTGTATGACTGAGTGTTTTGGTATTGCGCTTGCGCGGTAATGATCGAGTGAGATAGCTAGGAAGTTGGGAAATGTTAAAGGTGATAGAGAATAAGACTTATGGTGTGATAAAACAGATGCATAAGACAAGCACGGTCGTACCAATCAAGGGTACTCAGTTAGCATAAGTGACCACAGTAACACGATTATTAAACATCGGTATGGAATACCTCAAGTGTAACACCCCTACTACGCCCCTATCAACTACTGAAATCGCAGCGGAAAACCAACCAACAATAATTTAACGCTTTGGTGTTACAACGCCGTTAACCACCCACGTGGTTAACTAGGCTGAATAGATACAAGTGTATCGGTCTGACGATCAGACTCCCGAGCATAGATCCTAACATCCACATATATATATAACCAACCATACCGAGTATTTAATTTACATCACCACTACCAACTGTAAACATCCACCACTGTTTAACAAACGGTACCAAAATGTAATGCCTCGGGAGCACAGGCGCATCCCGGGCTCAACAACCAAAACAACCAAAAGTACATCATCGACCTAGGATCTAGAGCCACTCCGCTTCTTCGATCCTCATCCTGCAATAAAATATGGAGCCCCCGAGGGGGTCAGCAACCTTTGCTGGTATGGTTAACGCGCAGCCCATCGGCTACCGGGATACGCGCAACCAATTGTCATGATAACATGGCATTCATTTTAAAACATCCAACATATATATACCATAGCATAGCAAGGGAAATTGCATAGCACGACAACAATACATAACGCCACAAAATCGGTTCTCACAAGGAACCTTCCACCATAGTTAGTATACATAGTGAGCCTAGAGATTATTGCCAATCTCATGTTAAGCTCGTTACCAACCTCGTTACCGTCCAGTTATATCGAACGGTTAACTTATACCCAAGGTGTGTCGGATATAGTAATCCCAAGCACACCGAAATAACATTCGTATGCCCCTGTGGCCCGACGTGAGTCAGTAACTAGCTTTGGATAAGCTAAGGGAAGGTAGAAACCAAATTGGAATACAACCTATACATACACCAAGAGAGCCGAACCGGATATGACATCGACTCCCGTCCTCACACGCGTGGCCGGAACATGACCGGACTCCTCACTCCCCTCGATTAGCACTTGTTAGTGATCACACAATGTTTTGTTAAGTCACATACAAGCAAATATTTAGGTCTTGTTAGACAACCAAGGGGAAAGAGTCACAACATTACAACATCATAAAGTATAACAACTGTAAACTCTTTTCATGCCTTAATCTTATAAGGTCGTAACACACAGAAAAACAAACAACACCCAAGCCGGTGTAAACCGGTAGACAACAGACTGCAAGAAAACCTACCTTGGTCCTTGCCTCGATTGGTTTCCTCCGTAGGTCACTCCTATACATAATTAATAACGTCGGTTAATTATTTATTCAATTCAAACTTGCTAAGTATTTAACATGATTATATGACATGTTTTAATGTCTATCTTACCCTAGGTTACCTTCATTATACACCCTAGGGTTTACTACATAAGTCACATTCTTTTCTGTTTTTTTTTTTAAAGTTTTGGTATGTCCAACCCACCGTCCGACCCACAACTGGGTCGGACCCTTCCAGTGGTTTTCGGGTCTGAAGAACCTTACCTTGTCTGACCCATGTCCGACCCAACCTTCTGGGTCGGACCATTCCAGAGAACTTCATCGACCTCAGAACATACATGTCCGACCCATGTCCGACCCAACCTTCTGGGTCGGACCATTACAGAACATTTTACCGCCTTACAAACAAGCCCGTCCGACCCACGTCCGACTCACTCGACTGGGTCGGACCATTCCAGAACATTTTCCCTCCTTTGAAACATGACCGTCCGACCCATGTCCGACCCACCCTTCTGGGTCGGACCATTCCAGAACAATTTCCTGACGTCTAACAAGGCTGTCCGACCCAAACTTGGGTCGGACCCCTGGGTCGGACGTCCTCTAAACTTATCCAAACTTTGTCAAATCTTCACCAAACTTCTTCTAAAGCCTCTTAATGTCTCCTAACAACATTTGGTACCCTTATATCCACATACAACATCCATGAAACTCATTTTCTACTTCCTTAAGCCTTTACTTAATTCCTTGTAAAATTCCTTAACACTTACAACATTTTATACTAGGTTTCTAAATGGTGTTTCTCACCTATGATAACTACTATCCCAAAATGCTTTCTCCTCCTCTTAACATCATCTCTTAAGCATTATTTCTCACAACTAACTCCTTATGTCATTCTTGAAATTCTTTTCCAAGTTTACACTTTCTCCTTATTTTACCAAAGTTTGCCTAAGTCTTTACCTAAGTCCAAAATGACTTTGGTACATACTAAAACCTCAAGCTCATGCCTAAATCCTTGTTACACTCTAGAACACTTAAGACATTATATCTTCTCTTGTAAAACACCTAGTCATTTCCTAACACCTCTAATTCACCAAACCTTATGTAAACACTTAGAACTTCTTGCTTCTTACCTAAATTTTGGCATGGATTCCCCTAGAACATTACTAAGCCTAAACACTTTGTTTTCTCCATTAAACACACAAGAACACCTAGAATCACCAAGAACACTCTCATACACAACTTCACCAAATTCACACTACATCACAATATAGTGCATAATTTAAATTGCATGGCACTTAGGCCCTTAAAATGCATGGCTCTTAGGCCCTTAAAATGCTTAACTCTTAAACACTGAATTTCCACAATATATATGCCTTTGACCTGCAAATACACTCAACACACATATGCCTTTTACTAGTCCCTTGAGAACACTTTACTAAGTCATTCACCATTTGCTCTTTAGGTAGTTTTAACAAGCATTATAAGCTCATTTCTCCTAAGGCATTAAAACAACATTAGGTTGGTATATTTACCTCTTTTCCAAACCACTTCTTTCTTGTTTCCTTACAAAACCGGTATGGTATTTGATTCCTTGTCAAGTTCTAAACAATATACAAACATTATAATGAGTATTCAAGCTATAAGCTTCATCTCATTGTAAACCCTAATTTTACATTGTTTCAAAAACATTAATGTAGTTGTTTTACCTTGGTCTTTGAAGAGAGTTTGGATATCTATGAAGAGAGGACTCCACCTAGTCCTTGAAAGGTTGGAATGAAGCTAAAACAAAGCCACATAAAGAGCACCTTCAATGGGTATTTTCGGTCACCACAAAAACATGAAGGAATGTAGTTTTTTTGAGATTCCTTACCTAGAAGCAAAGGAGAGTAATAATATGTAGAAATACAAGCTCAAGCTCCTTCAATGGTGGAACTCCTTGGCACCGAAATGGGGCTCTTGAAGTTTTGAGAAGATAGGAATGAAGAGCTTGATGAGAGGAAGAGATTGGTGGTGTTTGTTTTTGATTTGGACAAGTGAGCTAGATTTTACAAGAGGTCAAAGATGGAGATGGTGGTGTGTACTATTGCAAACCGTGAGAGAATGAAAAAGAGAGGTTGAAGAAGGTGTTTGGAACCGTGGGAAATGAAGGAGAAATGAGAGAATGAAGATAGAACTTACTTTTGGGAGATATTTATGCTTTATAAAGTAAAAAGGTAACTTAATTAGTTTTCTTTATTTACTTATCATGTTAACTAGAGAGTGGTGAGTCACCACACTTAGAAACCGGCCCCCTATAATATAATGAGGGTATTTTGTCTTTGTTTGTCAATTTAATTACTTATGACAACATATGTTACAACTAGCTTATAAAAATCACTATTCACCAAAACAAGGCACTTAGAAGTGAAATTTTTGATTTCCCATTAATATAGCCACCCAAATGTGATACTATATAGTACACATATATATTTAAGAGTAATGATGGACATTTAGCCACTCAAAACTCATTTACAAGACAATTTTTCAAAAATGTGCTTTAAGACTTCTTAAAGCACATTTTGTTTTAACTTGTTTTCAAGCTTGGTTTTCTTTGGTAATTGATTTAATATGTTCATTAATATATAAATAAGGTCTTGGTAAGTTCATTAGGTCTTACCCAAGCTTATTCCAAGCTTAGAGCACATTTTAGCTCTTATTGACTTTAAAGCACATTTTGTGTTTTCTTTTGTTTAAATTTGTTTACTAATGTTTCTAAGACTCTTTTTAGTCTTAATAAATCATGTTTTAATGTTTAACCAACATACCAAGGTTTGGGGTATTTCATCAAGTGTTGGGAATAACCAACAGAGTACTACATAACAGGTAGTAGCTCAACCGTAACCGACAGTAAGTCGAAAGAAATCAAGTAAGTCATTATGAAATACAGTAAATTATCATGGAAATGAATAGGAAGTTTGTAACTCACCGAATTCGCTCATGGTAAGTGGTACCACGCGTCGGTTGAGAACCCGTTATTACCAAGATAAAGGTGATAATCAGGAATGTACATACAATAAGGATAATGTAAGGGGCAAATTAAGCTCTAAAGTTATTAGAGTTGCGCAGCGGAAAGTAGCGAGCCAGCAACTCAAGTGTTAAATGTGTGTAGTGAACATGAGTGAATGGCAAACTAATGATGCCAAAAAGCCTCACAGGCCAGAATCGAAACTAGTTAAGAGTTAAAATAAACTCTAGTGAGAATTCTTGGTTATGGACTAAACCGCCAATATGGCTAAGATCCTCAAGCCAGAACACATGGTGTAATAAACCGCATGGAGATAAAACACTTCACGACGGTAGACCATTATAAACCAGTGATTAAGTGATTGATTACGTGGGCGTAATCCCTTTTAAGGGGGGTAGAGCGCAGAACCACTTAGTGTCTATTATCGTACAAGTGTACGTGAATTATGTTGTGCATAGCACAAAATGATTTGTTCTGATGATTGGTGTGTGTTACATAAACATATGCATTCATTCATGGTTTAATTATGGTAATTGCGCACTGAAAATGCGAATACCATTGTGATAAGTATGTTTATTGTGTTAACGGATGTAGGTGAAAGTATAAGTGTAAGGGGGTAGAAAACTCCCTGTTATACCCAAAATTTTGACCCCCCTGGCTAGGGTCTACGAGGTACTGGTGTTGTGAGAGGCATTTTAATCAAGCAGTGAGGAATCCCGGCTCGATCGGCGCGTTTCATGGCATGGGGAGCAGCTTCGTCACTTTCAGGGGGCGTTTTGGTAATCTTTAAAGGCTCCTAAGACCTCCTATGAGCTTTCTCTCTCCTCCAAAGGATGCCCAAATCAACTTGAAATGCTTTGATATTTTAACCCATGATAGAGGATGACATTCTAAGCATAATGGCGTTGGAATTTTGATTTTTTGAATTTCCAATAATTTTCTAGCAATTTCTGACTGAATCTGACGAGAAATTCAATTTAAAAATATTCCAACATTAAAAAAATTCGGTTCCACCTCAGAAAATTCGTAATATCCATCCTTGACATGTGATTAAAATTTCACAGCAAAATTCATTTGGGAAGTCACTTAATTAAAATATCAAAAAATCTTACTTTTACTAGATTTTCTTTATCTTTAAGAAAGTCTATATAAGGGGATAGGTTTTTGGATAAAATCAGAACCTCATATGCTCAAGAACCCTAGAGAGTCAGAAAACACAGCCTCCTCTCTCTCTCACGTTTTCCAACACCCGGCCACCCAAATCATACCGAAAATCCCCTGAAATCACCATCTAAACACGTTTTCCAATTCCCAAAGCACCAATAATCATCAAAACCCCACAAAAACACCTCCAAAACGTGAAGAACAGCAAGAACAACCAACAACCAGAAGCTTGGGTCGAAATCCTCTCGGGTCTGCCATCAACGGAGCACTCGACGAATCCCGGTGTGAAGAAACATTGTGAATCCGAAGGTAAAACAGGTAGAAACTCTACTTCCCTAATTCACCACGGTATTATCTGTCTTGCCTCAAAATTTGGGCTCAAACTAACCTTCGTACGCTTCTGTATTGCTGTTTATTCAAGCTTCTGTCCAATAACTTGTTTACCAAGTTTCGTGCATAATTCGAATTCAAATTGAGAACTTTTGACCACTAACGTATTGTACATCTTTCAGGCTACGCACCCATAAAATTTGAGCCGAAAACACCTTCAGGAACAGCCTCAAAGTCGCCGTCCGAGGGCTGTCCGCACCCACGGACGTCGTGTCCGGGGTCCCGGACTCCCTGTCCGTAAGCTCGGACACCCACGGACGGCGGCGGGATTTTTAAAATTTAAAAATTAGGTTTTTTTTAATAGTGTCCGGGCCCACGGACAGTCTGTCCGAGGCCCCGGACTTTACAATTTTCTGTTTTCTGTTTAATTCGACTTTTATGTTATGTAGGTTAACTGGGGTCCGTGGCTTCGGACATTAGGTCCGTGGCTACGGACGGAAACAAATTTGACCTAATTCGCCTCCGAAACCCTAGTTTAGGTATTTTAATTTCCACTTTAATTTCTGTCAAAAAATGCTAAAAAACACAAAAAACAGAAGCGCGCACCTAGGTTAAAAAGCAACTTTGTAGAAAGCCGTAATTAAACCAAGTAGAGGAAAAACGACCTATGAGGGGTAATGAAAGTAATTGAACCCTAATTAAGTCGAATATCGAGCCCCCGAACCCGAACTCTCCTTTCCTAATTGATCTAGGTTAAAATTAGGTGGCGACTCATAATAGGTTCCAGTGAGCTAGCTTAGGTTTAATAATTATTGTTATATGACATAGTTATTAATCTTAGGCTATAAGTGGACCTAAAACCCGGTTAGATCCTAATCAACTTTAATCAACATAGGATAGGGTTTAAAATCGAGGCTCACACTCCCGGGAATAAAAACCCCGACAGTATATGTTCATATGTTACCAAACGTAATATTGTGTATTATATTTTGATAAAAAATATATATGGATATATGTATATATACGCGTTGTGATTTATGATGGGTATGAAGCCGATATAGAACCTAGTAAGAATTAAATTCCCTAGGTAACTGGATTTAAGTAAATGGAGATAACTGATAGACGGAGTTCTATCCCTTGGAGATATGATTATGACTAGAAGGATTAAAGATAGAAAATGGTACATGTTTGAATTAGCTGTTGTTTGAAATTGAAGTGGGAGGTGAAACTTGATTATCATGAGATCAAGGGAAGCCGAACACGAATTGGGGTGGAGAGATAGTTCAACACTGATGCTGATCACATCAGGGTTGGGTGATTCTCGAAACTCCCTATAAGTGTCACAAATAATCACATCAAGAATAAGATGCGGTTAGCAATAAATGGGACTTGAAGTTGTATTGAGTTTTCAAAGGAATTTTCAATTGGGTTTCAAATTTTTCAATTGGTATTTTCAAGACTTCAATAAATATTTTTAAGATCCTTAAGTGGTATTTTCAAAGGAAGGACTACCTTTATGTGACCTCGTAGAGGATTTTCAACTTGTATCCTTCCAATAAAGGATTTCATTATACTCAACCTCATAGAGGGTATTTTCCTACTACTTGCTCACGAGCTGAGGACGTACGAGCCTTTGTCTTCGGACCGGTGACATGAGAAGTATATTTTAAAGATGTATGCAATTGTTTTGATCTCCCAAAGGAACGGGGACCAGAGTGTCCATCGCGACGGTTCTGTAGGATCACAGTGTATATGTACTCAACATGGGTCTCGAACCCATGAAGAGATGGAAAAGGAATTTCTGGTTGTTATACATGCTAAGACATGTTATGTGGTATATGTATAAATGTTATTTTGACCTTGAGTCCAAATGTGGTTGAGTCTCGGAAGTGTTATGTTACCTAGACCTATGTGTCTAAAGGTTGTTATGTTATCAAGACCTAAGTGTCTAAATGTTGTTATGTTACCCAGACCTAAGAGTCTAAGGGTTGTTATGTTGGAACAATGTTGTTAAGGTAGCCGGACCGTCCGAGATTACTATGTAAGTATGTTATATATGCATGGATGTGGATGTGTTAACCGGATCGTTAAGTCCGAGGCTGTGATGTAAAGTATGTTTGTTATGGGAGTTTATGTTGCAAGTAATCCCCGTAATCTAATCCAGTGATGTGTGGGAAGTGTGAACTTCGAGGACGAAGTTCTTTTAAGGGGGGTAGATTCAAATACCCCAAACCTTAATGTGTTAATTAATTATGTGATTATTATTTTCTAGGGCTAATTAAGTCCTTAAGATCATTGGTGAAGAGATAAAAACCAAAAAGAAAAAGAAAAGGCGTAAAAGTCACAAAACGTGAAAACACGTTTTTAATTATTTTAGGAGGTATATAACCTTCATTAGGGTATAAATATATTTTATACCTTAACTATACACTAAGAATATGTGGGAAAAATTCCCGAAGAAAACGGATCCAAACAACACGTTAAAACGCTAACGGAGTCTTAAAGCGCGTTTTTCAAGAAAACCCGAAAATGTGACTTTAAGTGGTCAAACGAACCCGTAAAAATTATAGTTCATTAAATAACTATAAATAAATATTAGTGGGGGGTATAATAACCATAAAATTTAAGAAACGAGAAAATTCCGGAAAACGGGCCCGGTTAGTGAATAGTGCTAAACCGGGTAAATAAACGAGCGTTTTCTGTCAAAAGACGAAAAACGCTCCAGCGTGTCTATATTAGTGGGCCGGTTTTATTAATGTAAACAGCCCACCCACACATGACTAGTTAGCTAATTAATTAAGTCAAGAGAGAGCAAAATAACAAAGGGCACAAATACCCCTCACCCATCTCTCTCCTCCTTTATTTTCTTTTTCCCTCTCTCTCTTCCTCTCTTTCCTCTCTTTTCTCTTCAGCCGGCTCCTCCTTCCTCTCCTCTGCCGATGGAACTCCCCACAAGCCAACAATGGCTTCTCTACTTCTTCTTCATCCCCAAGCTCCATTTGAGCTCCAAATCAAAAACAAAACATATTCTTCTTCCTCTCATCTCCCTCTATCATCCTCTCTTTCAAAATTCCAAAAGGGTGAAGTTGACCTCCATGGGTTTTCACCATTTGAGGAGGAAATGGCACCAAGGAGAAGCTTGGAGTCTCCTCTTCCTTCTAAGGTAAAGATTCCCAAGAAAAACTCATTTTTCCTTCATCTCTTGGTGTAATCGATTTTTCACCATTTTGATACCTTGTTTTCTTCTTGTTCTTGAGCTCCAAATTGACCCTTCAATGGTGGAGTAATTTCCTTCTTGATTCAAGGGTGAGAATCCCTCTTAAAAACTTCAAAAAGGTAAACCCTAACTTTGTGTTCTAGCCCTTTTATTGAATTGAGATATTCCAAGGGTTTAGATAATTAATTAAGTATGTTTGTGTGTTCTTGGATGTTGGGATGGAGTTTGGAAACTCCATACCCTCTGGACCGATTTTTGGAGAAGATGAGGAGCAAGAGGTGAATTAAGAGACTTGTAAAATTAAGGTAAGAAAACTACCTTAAACCTTGTTATAAATTGTTTAAGTGTTTGGGATGGGTAAACAATTTAATGAACCCAAAATTGGGAGTTGAAATCTATGTTGAAATGTGTTTAGTTGGTGTTGGAGAGGTTTGTGAATTAATGTGGAATTGAGGGCCTTAAGAGCCAAATTATTGTGAGTTTGTGATTGATAAATGTGGTTATTAAGATTATGGAGATTTTTGGTGGTTATGTTGTTGTTGATGATGATTTGGGGATTTGTAATGTGTTGTTGGACCCTTGAAAGGGTGTGGCTAGATTAGGGATGAGAAGATGTATATTGATGAAATGGAGATGTAAAGTTTATGGGGAGGTTATGGCAAAATTTTAATGGAAAATGAGTGCTTGATGATGGATTGATAGATGAGAGAACTTAGGTATTGAATTGGGTTGTTTGATGTTGAATAGAGTGGAGTGTTGGACTTGTAATGGTGGATAAATAATGGAGATAAGGGAGTGCAAAATCTGTAGCATGATGGTGAGGAAACACTTTTGGCATAGTGGTTATCATAATTATGAAACACCACTTAGAGGAACTAAAGAGAAAACATTATAAGTGTTAGGGATTTTGGTAAGAAACATTGTAAGTGTTTGTGGAGTTATAAATTGAGTTTTGTGGTTGTTGTATGAAGGGTAAATGTGCCAAATGATGTTAGAAACACATTAGGAGGCTTGAGGAGAAGTTTGGAAAAAGATTGGACAATTTTGGGCAAATTCTGGTGGCGTCCGACCCAGGGGTCCGACCCACAGTTGGGTCGGACGGCCCCTGTTGGTCACCCGTAAATGCTTCTGGAATGGTCCGACCCAGAAGGTTGGGTCGGACATGGGTCGGACGGGAGTGGTTAAAAGACGGTAATGTTTCTGGAATGGTCCGACCCAGAAGGTTGGGTCGGACATGGGTCGGACAAGGTATAGGTTTTCAGACCCGAAGGTTACTGGAAGGGTCCGACCCAGTTGGTGGGTCGGACAGACCAAAAACCTACAAAAAAAATGAAAAGAAATGACAAATGTAGTTAACCCTAGGGGGTATAATGAAGGTAATCTAGGGTAAGTTTAGGCATTTAAAACATGTCATGTAATCATGTAAAACACTTAGCAAAGCTTGAAGTTAAGTAAATAAATTAACCGCCATTATTAATCATGTCTAGGAGCTACGTTGGCGGGACTCGTACGCGGCAAGGACCAAGGTATGGTTTTCTTGCAACCTGTGTCCTACCGGATTACACCGGCTTGTATGCCAATGTGTTTTGCTGTGTGTTGCCACCTTGCAAGATAAGCATGAAATGAGTTTATGGTAATTCATTATTGTGGCGTAATCGGTTCCGATACCGTTAACCTTAGTTATGTGTTAAATAATAGTTAACCGACCTTAGGTTCACATAAGAGATCGGTATTCGGAATAAACGTCCCAACCCATGGGAACGTTCTAATACGGCTATCCGCGTTATTGTATGTTGTGACTATGCGTGATGTATGTGACTTGTTTAATATGTTGTTGATGTTGGATACTGTTATCCGTGTTGTGAAATGGATATGATTTCCCTTATGTGTCTAACCGAGTTAGTAACATATGTGATGTATGTATGTGATAAGTTCCATAAGGGACCTCTAACTAATAAGTATATGTATGTATGGAGAGGAATGGTTGTCCGGTCGCGCGTATTGTTTGGGAGTTAATATATATATATGTGAATTAACTCCAATTTGTAAC
Organism: Limonium bicolor; assembly: GCA_023374045.1. Lineage (NCBI taxonomy): Eukaryota > Viridiplantae > Streptophyta > Magnoliopsida > Caryophyllales > Plumbaginaceae > Limonium > Limonium bicolor. Next base: position 458,067,628 of record CM041776.1, on the reverse strand, counting down.
ACCCCAACCACCACCGTACACTTAACATCAATCTGCAGCGGAAATCTCAACTCATCACATTACTTAATTCAATGGTGTTACACGCCGTTAACCACCCACGTGGCTAACAAGGCTAATACAATACATTGTATCGGTCTGATGGACTAGATTCCCGAGCAAACACAATACAATCCTCATTCCATTTTCAACATTTATTATATACATACATTCCACTGTACCGAGTATTTACAAACTAATGCCGATAACAATTTCGGTCTTACTACGCTTACAATGCTTACGCCATTTAAATGGCTACCCATGTATAAACATCTACCCCGTCCTACTCTCGAACGGCTTCCAGCTCCTTGTACCTGAAATAGAAAAGGAGAGAAAGGGTGGCCCCCAAGGGGCTCAGCACCTTTGCTGGTATGGTAATCCCGCAGCCCACATGCTACCGGGCCACGCACAACTAATTGTCGTCTTAGCATGCAGTTGATTATATTTAAATCATGCATACAAGCCATAAACATACAACACATAACATTTCGCCTCAATGGGCTCAACCTATAACCAACACATCCACACTTAACCAACCATTCAATGATTCCTTAAACCCTAGAGTGGCTCTCCTCTAAAACGGAGCTACTTCCTTAACGAACGACATGTACCCATTAATCGGGTTATCCTTAAACGCCTCTTGTCACAAACTGGGATTCATTTCCATGATCCACACACTCCATATCCTACAACATATCTCATTCCTCACATAACAAAACATAACAAAACCTTTTTGTTTCGTCGTACACATGACAACATCACAATCATTTTAAACACCTGACGTATAATTATCGTACATAGCAAGGGAATTTGCATAGCACAACACCAATACATAACACCATAAATCGGTTCTCACAAGGAACCTTCCACCATAGTTAGTATACATAGTGAGCCTAGAGATTATTACCAATCCCATGTTAAGCTCGTTACCAACCTCGTTACCGTCCGGTTATATAGAACGGTTAACTTATACCCAAGGTGTGTCGGATATAGTAATCCCAAGCACACCGAAATAACATTCGTATGCCCCTGGGCCTGTGGCCGACGTGAGTCAGTAACTAGCTTTGGATAAGCTAAGGGAAGGTAGAAACCAAATTGGAATACAACCTATACATACACCAAGAGAGCCGAACCGGATATGATATCGACTCCCGTCCATCACACGCGTGGCCGGAACAACCGGACTCCTCACCCCCCATTAGTACATATACACTTATAAATAAGTAGTTAGAGATCCATTATGGAGCCTACCACATCCACACACCATACGGTATCATAACCGAGTTAAGCACACAAGGGAGGTTCACACACTTGCATACAACAACAATATCCAACTAACTCACACATAGCCGTGGTTAGCACGTTCCCAAGGTTTGGGCCGTCAACTCCGTATACCGATCACTCATGTGTTCCTAGTTTTGGTTAGCTAAGGTTTAACACATACTTGAGGTTAAATGGTATCGGAGGCCAAATTCGCCACATAAATGAATTACTATAAACTCATTACATGTTTTAATCTTACAAGGTGGCAAACACTCAAGAAAAACATATTGGCATACAAGCCGGTGTAATCCGGTAGGACACAGGTTGCAGAAAACCATACCTGTCACCGGAGTCCACTTTACCACGTCCACTTATGTTCCTCGAGCGATTCTCGAACAACTGTTAACATCACATGTGTTTTTATTAACATCGGGGTTTGCTTGATTATTTAATGTCTAATGCTTAACTTTCCCCGTTAACTTAGTAACATAACTTTACATTTTAACTTGTTTACTTTCACATTTTGATACAACTTTTCACCCACTTAATTGCCATCTAAAACTCACCTAACATGTCCTTAACAACCTTATAACATCATTACCTATCAATCCCCATCATTACATATCATTTCATAACCTTAAACCATATTTTTGGTCCGACCGGACTTGCCGACCGGACTTACCCAAGTCGGTCGATTCCAGATCACATTTCCGTCAAAATTTTTACTCCGACCGGACTTGTAAGTCCGGTCCTATGTCCGGTCCATTCCAGAAACTAATTCCCAAGGGTAAACTGGGCCCGACCGAACTTGCAAGTCCGGTCGCAAGTCCGGTCTGCCCCAGATCTTTGTTTTCCTTTTTACATTCAACTCCAAACTTCACCCCATATATCCTAGTATACCCTAACCTCATTGGGCACTTCAAACACACCTTAAGATATCCTTAAACACTCACACAAAACTCTTTTCTAATTCCTAAACCTTTACTTATATCTTCACAAAATTTCTAACACTTACAATGTTTTCTCCTAGTTTTCAAGTGGTGTTTCATCCTTAATAACCTCTATACCAAAGTGTTTCTTCACCATCATAACATCATCTCCCAAGCATCTTCTCTTACTAACCAAATCTCTCTTTCACAACTCCTTAAATTCCTTTCTCAAAACCTTACCAAACATCATTCTCTCCTTATTCATCAACATGACCTAAACCTTAAACAAACTTCTCCAAGACTTTAATATATCCTAAAAACACTCATTGGATTTCTAGAACTTCCAAGACAATGCATAAATCCTTATAGCACTTAGAACACCTTAATGCATGTGTTCTTCCTTAGTGAAGCATGTGTCCATTCCTAACAATTCCTAGTTCACCCAAGTTCATTTAAGCACTTAGAATCCTTATACATTTTACAAATTTCGCCATGGGTTCTCTTAGCACATCATCATTCCAAAACTCATAGTTTTCACCATTAAGCACTCAAGAACACCTAAATCCATCAAGAACATTATCACTCACAAAACTTCACCAAATTTACACTACATCACAATATAGTGCATAATTAAACTTGCTTGGCACTTAGGCCCTTAAATAACATGGCTCTTAGGCCCTTAAATTGCATAATCCTTAAACACTGAATTTCCCACATAAGTAATGCCTTTGACCTGCAATACACACACCAATACATATGTTCCTTTACTAGTCTCCTTGAGAACACCTTACTAAGTCATTCACCATTTGCTCTTTAGGTAGTTTATAACAAGCATTATAAGCTCATTTCTCCTAAGGCATTAACCACATTGAGATAACACATTTACCTCTTTTCCTCACAACTTCTTTCTTGTTTCTTCTAAAACCGGTAAGGCATTTCATTCCTTGTCAACAACTAAACAATATACCAACATTGTAATGAGTATATAAGCTTTAAGCTTCATCTCATTGTAAACCCTAGTTACATATATTGTTTTAACACATCAAGGTAATTGTTTTACCTTTGAATGGAAAGAGCTTGAATGAGTATCAAGAGAGGACTCCTCCTAGCCCTTGGAAGATTTAAATGAAGCTAAAACAAGAAGAGAAGAACACCATTACAAGGTGCATTTCGGTCAACACCAAAAGTGAAGGAAATGGAGTTTCTTTGGTTTTTCCTTACCTTGAAGCAAAGGTGATCAACAAGGCATAAAAATATTAGCTCAAGCTCTTCCATGGAAGTTCTCCTTGGCACCGAAATGGTGGTTTTGAGGATTTGAAAGGACAATGTTGTAGAGCTTGCTCCAACTAAGAGAACGGTAGTCTCGGAATTAAATTCGGAGCATGGAGTCATAAGTTACAAGTGAAGAAGGTTGAAGAATGGCATGGTTCTGTTGGAAACCGATGGAGAGAGGAGGAAGAAGGTGGCCATCGTGGGAAATGAAGAAAAGAATGAGAGAATGAAGATAACCTTTGCTTTTTGAAGATATTTGTCCTTTAAAGCAAATAGTACATTAATTAGTCATTCTTTCTTTTCTTAGTAAACTAACAAGGGTGGTGAGTCACCACACCTTAAAAACCGGCCCCAAATAGTACCTAGGGGTATTTTAGACTTTATTAATCAATTGTCTCACTTATAGTAACATATGTTACAAACTAGCTATAAAAATCACTATTCACCAAAAACAAGGCACATAGAAGTGAAATTTTTGATTTCCCATTGATATAGCCACCCAAATGTGATACTATATAGTACACATGTTAATTAAAGAGTAATGATGGACATTTAGCCATTCAAAACTCATTTACAAGACAATTTTTCAAAAACGTGCTTTAAGACTCCTTAAAGCACATTTTGCGTTTTAACTTGTTTTCAAGCTTGGTTTTCTTTGGTAATTGATTTAATATGTTCATTAAAATATAAATAAGGCATAGGTATGACCATTAGGTCTTATACACATTTATCCCAAGCTTAGAGCACATTTTAGCCCATATTGACCTTAAGGTATTTATTTGTGTTTTGTTTGGTTTCATTGTCTACCAAAGTTTCCTAAGGACTTAGTAGCCTTATAAAGTCATAATTAAACCTTATCAAGTCTTGGTAGGCTCTTTGGGTCCTAACCAAGTTCACTCCAAGCTTAGAGCATGTTTTTGCTCAAACCGTGTCTTAGTGTTTTATTGTGTTTTACCATGGTTTAAATGTTTCATTTATGTTTCTAAGGCACTTTTTAGCCTTTAAATACCATAGTTTAACATTTACACAACATACAAGGTTTGGGGTATTTCAATCTACCCCCCTTAAAAGAACTTCGTCCTCGAAGTTCACATTTCCTCGCATCATTGGATTAGAATACGGGAATTACTTATAGCCATAAAACTTCCATTACCAACCACCCTTTCATCCAACCTCGGACTTAATGGTCCGGGCAACATATCCACATTATACATAAAATATCATACTCACATGGTAACCTCGGACTTAATGGTCCGGGTACCTTCACCACACTTGCACTAACATAATATCCCTCAGACTCTTAGGTCTGGGTGACATAACCACATTTGGACTCGTAGGCCCGGTAACACAACACATTTAGACTCATAGGTCTTGATAGCATACACTTTAGGAGATCAAAGTCAAAATAACCTTTATCACACATACCAAACAAACATGTCATAGCATGTATATCAAACAGAAATACCTTTTCCATCTCTCCATGGGTTCGAATCCCACGTTGAGTACATATACACTGTGATCCGCAGAACCCGGTCGCGATGGACACCTTCTGGTCCCTGTTCTTTGGGAGGTCAAAACATTCACTTAATTTTTAACATATGTACTTCTCATGTCACCGGTCCGAAGACAAAGGCTCATACGTCCTCAGCTCGTGAGCAAGTACTACAAAAATATTCTTTACTAGGTTAAGTATAAGAAGATCTTTTATTCAAAATATTAATCGATGTTTTGGAAATACTCATTGAAAATCCTTTTTGAAAACACAACACAACTCCAAGTCCAGTTTATGCTCTTGCATCTTTCTTAACTTGTTGTTTGTGACCACTTACAGGGAGCTTCAAGAGTCATCCAACCCTGATGTGATCAGCATCAGTGTTGAACTATCTTCCACCCCAATTGTGTTCGGCTTCCCTTGATCTCATGATAATCAAGTTTCACCTCCCACTTCTTTTCAACCAACAACTAATTCAAGCGTATCCCATTTTCTATCTTTAAATCCTTCTAGTCATAATCATTACATCTCCAAGGGATAGAACTCCGTCTATCAATCATCACCCAAATCCAACTTAATTCAAGTTACCTAGGAAATTTAATTCTCACTAGGTTCTATGTCGGTCTCAAACTCCTTCATAAATCACAACATTGTATATATATACATATATTTTTATCAAAATACAATACATGGTTTATTTATGCACCGTCGGGGTTTTAGTTCCCGGGAGTTTCTTTACTCCCTTCCACCTGTACTCTCACACACCACTGTTAACAAAATAAACACACTTCCCACAATGGTATTCGCATCTTCTGTGCGCAATTACCACAATTTAACCACAAATAAATGCGTGTTTATATAACACACGCCAACCATCATAACAAATCATTTTGTGCTATGCACAACCCATTCACGTACACTTGTACGGTAAAACACACTAAGTGGTTTGCGCTCTACCCCCCTAAAAAGGGATTACGCCCACGTAATCAATCACTAAACCTTGGCTTAAAATGTTCTGCCGTCGTGAAGTGTTTTGACTTCCACGCGGTCTATTACACAATGGATTCTGATTAGAGGATCTTAACCATATTGGCGGTTTAGTCCCTAAACCAAGAATTCGCATTGGAGTTCTAACTCATAACCGGTTTCGGTCCTGGCCTGTAAGGCTTTAGGCATTGATAACTAGCCATCCATTCATATTCACAATGTATATCGGTATCTGACGCATGGGCTCGCTGGCCTCTGTTGCGCAACCCTGATAATTATAGAGCTAGTTTGCCCCATTCGTTACTGTTATATTGTACATCTCCAATGTATTACCCTTATCTTGGGAAGGATGGTTTCTCAACCGACGCATGGTATCTCTTACCCTGAGCGAATTCGGTGAGTTCCAAAACTTTCCATCCACTTCTCCAATAGCTTACTACGTAAGCTGCACAATGTTTGACTTGCTTCTACCGACTTATTGTCGGTTGAGATTGAGCTACTACCTAATGTGTAGTGCTCTCTCGGTTATTTCCACACCTGAGGTATATTTCATACCGACATTTGGTATTCAGTGCACTGTTATCACTTATGTTAATCATACCTCCATATTTGGTTTCGTACAAGTACTCTTCCATTGGTATGACCTTGCATTTCCTATGCATTGATCATTATAGTCATAGGTTCTTTCTACATCCACCACAATTAACATTCCCAAATCCTAGCTCCCACTCGATCATTACTGCGCAAATGCAATACCAAAACACTCAGTCATACAGAGTGCAGAGGCGTAAACTCTTGACAGTAAATCTCTCATGCGATTGCGATAGGAATTCACACTGTGTTTTACCGAAATCTTATCACATAATACTTGTCACCGGCTTACTGCTCGGTTCATTTGCTATCACTTACTATTGTACCTCCACTGGGGTTAACTCATAACTCTGCTCACTCACCATTAATCATCTAACCATACTCATACAACGGTCGCTTATTGCGCACCGTATCCTTACTCATTATACAACATCAACTTATACTGCATCCGCTATTATATTAGCTTCCGCTATTACGCTGGGTTATCTGGCCACTTATTTGGTTGATTTTTAATATACTACTATTTTTCTTGAGCTTTATGTTTCTTGAGCATTGTTCGCTATTCATTTAGCTTCACACACCTATGGTGATTGCTATCGGACTTATTACTCTTCCTGTGTACACAACTGGTACAACATTCCTTTTTGTATTATTGTTACTCCAATCATTCTAGGGTAATAACAACATGGTCAATCCTAACATATTCCTTGAACTTGGTTCACATAGCTACCGCTCCTGCGGTCTCACCATATCGAGAGGTATCCCCACTCTTAATGCAGTGGTTCGTTCTCCACTCTATTTCTGTACCACATAAACTTCTACAATCAATCGAATTTATATAACATATCTTGCTTATGGCTTTTAAGCCTTATTTGCCTTGAGCTGGGCTCATTGTAGGCTGTCCACACACATGTACTTCTCTACAATTACCTGGTTAGAGGTTGTATTGGCATCCATGACAAGGTGTTGCATCACATTTCCTTTCATGGGATGTCCCTTAGGATTGCCAGTCCGTCTCCTGACAACTTATGTCTAAACTGGGTGTTAATTTCAACCCTTGCGTTTCTGTCATGTATTTCGTTCAACAATTGTTGATGCGCACACCCTTCAAGGATTTCTCCTGGGTGTGTTAAGTTATGCCTTTACATCTGGTTCACAGTTATTGGTACATTCATTAGCCACGCCTTTTTGCGTTCTTCACTGGTTATTATTTTCTTCTGTGAAGGTCATCATTTCCTAATAATGTAGGTACTCATTCTGGGAATTTCATCCCATCCATTGCACTTTACTGTGTCCACACTAGGCTGGGTCACCATTCCAGCTTCCATGTTTATCCCTGGGGATCCTTAAGTCATATAAGCTGTCTTTACATTCAGTTAGTGCACTTCGCACCTCCTGACTCTTAAACATTTCTTGAAAGGAATTCACTAATTCCTTTAGTTTCGTTAACTTAACTGAGTTCCTTAACTTCAACCATTCCTTGTAATCTCTAGCTCTCGTTTGATTTATACTGCTGACCGTAGACGGAGTCGACTACTTCCCGTGTTCGGACTCTACTCGTATACATATATGGGGTATCATACTGATACATTACTACTTACCCAACTAACCTATAAGTAGGTCTGTCAGGCCCACATGCTCCTATCGGAGTGCGGTCGTCCCACAACACAGTTGGTACACTCGTAGTGTCCGTCACACGCCTAGGTGAAGTATTCTGTGTGTCAACTCCCTTATTGTCCCGTGACAAATTCATTCTTTGCTTCCCGAACTTAATCAAGGGAAGGTTATCCACTGTTGTATCCTTGTCAATTGCCCCTGGTTTCATTGGTTTGGTTAAAAGAAGGTCGGAAAGAAGTGTTGGTTTGAAAGAAAATCTGGTTTTGAAAAGAAAGGGTTTGAATAAATTTAGGTTTGAAAGAAAATTTCCATGGTTTCACAACATCTTCTTACCTTAGCCAAGTCTAGCTTCTTGCTGACTGGTGTACTTCCAATTACAGAGGTTAGGCTAACAGGCCCTTCCACTGTTATGACAATCACATTTAACTTTATTGTACTTCTCAAGTATTTTGTAGAGGTTATAAATTCCCGAATAGCCCTGTTATAGCAGCACTTGCTATGGCAAGTGCGCCATGTTAACTGGCTATCGTGTTCAACACATACCGGCTGTGGTATTGTTTACCCGTACTATCATCAGTGGCCTTGTTGGCCCTCAATGATCTTACTGCCTTGATAAATACTCCTCTAGGTAACTTCTCACTGTTTTCACATGATAATCATTAACTAGGGTGTTTCCCATTCTGGGAGACCCCTTTTTCATAGTGTTGTATCATTTGTAGCCCGTTCCACGTATTTGGGCACTACCTTGTAGTTTCCCTTGTCGGTTGATATACCGTTGGTGTATTATTTATCAACTGTGGTCCCGTAGACACTCGTCTCGGGTTTTATTAATCCATTTCTTGCCTGTTGCACGGTTGGTGCGTTGCAAGCTGGTTGTTCTCGACTGCTCAGCATGTCGACCCAGGTTGCCGGAAATTCTATTCTTCTGCACACCGATTCTTCGCTCTTCGCTATGAAATGCGGTTAACACTGTTTAGATGGGGACCGTCTCCGGGATTCCCAGTTTTCGGGATCTACCGTATGACAGGTTCTCCGTACCCTAAGGTATTTAATAACAACCAGATCGGGTATTCCCGAGTATGAGAGTGGACTTCCATCTCTCTGGCGTTGTTTCCCAAGTTATATAACAGGGATTGTGGAGGGCGGGAAGGATATAGTAGGTTTCCAGTATTCACTGGTAGTTCCTTACTAGCGTATCTCTCACGCTATCACTCAACCCTTAACCCAAAGTACTTAAATCCTAACTCGGTACTTCCTAAGCTCGGTAATTCAGTCATCAGAGCGATACTTCGCTCTGATACCACTTTTTGTAACACCCAACCACCACCGTACACTTAACATCAATCTGCAGCGGAAATCTCAACTCATCACATTACTTAATTCAATGGTGTTACACGCCGTTAACCACCACGTGGCTAACAAGGCTAATATATATACATTTGTATCGGTCTGATGGACTAGATTCCCGAGCAACTACACAATACAATCCTCATTCCATTTTCAACATTTATTATATTACATACATTCCCACTGTACCGAGTATTTACAAACTAATGCCGATAACAATTTCGGTCTTACTACGCTTACAATGCTTACGCCATTTAAATGGCTACCCATGTATAAACATCTACCCCGTCCTACTCTCGAACGGCTTCCAGCTCCTTGTACCTGAAATAGAAAAGGAGAGAAAGGGTGGCCCCCAAGGGGCTCAGCACCTTTGCTGGTATGGTAATCCCGCAGCCCACATGCTACCGGGCCACGCACAACTAATTGTCGTCTTAGCATGCAGTTGATTATATTTAAATCATGCATACAAGCCATAAACATACAACACATAAATTTCGCCTCAATGGGCTCAACCTATAACCAACACATCCACACTTAACCAACCATTCAATGATTCCTTAAACCCTAGAGTGGCTCTCCTCTAAAACGGAGCTACTTCCTTAACGAACGACATGTACCCATTAATCGGGTTATCCTTAAACGCCTCTTGTCACAAACTGGGATTCATTTCCATGATCCACACACTCCATATCCTACAACATATCTCATTCCTCACATAACAAAAATAACAAACCTTTTGTTTCGTCGTACACATGACAACATCACAATCATTTTAAACACCTGACGTATACTTATCGTAGCATAGCAAGGGAATTTGCATAGCACAACACCAATACATAACACCATAAATCGGTTCTCACAAGGAACCTTCCACCATAGTTAGTATACATAGTGAGCCTAGAGATTATTACCAATCCCATGTTAAGCTCGTTACCGTCCGGTTATATAGAACGGTTAACTTATACCCAAGGTGTGTCGGATATAGTAATCCCAAGCACACCGAAATAACAACGTATGCCCTGTGGCCTGTGGCCCGACGTGAGTCAGTAACTAGCTTTGGATAAGCTAAGGGAAGGTAGAAACCAAATTGGAATACACCTATACATACACCAAGAGAGCCGAACCGGATATGATATCGACTCCCGTCCATCACACGCGTGGCCGGAACAACCGGACTCCTCACCCCCCATTAGTACATATACACTTATAAATAAGTAGTTAGAGATCCATTATGGAGCCTACCACATCCACACACCATACGGTATCATAACCGAGTTAAGCACACAAGGGAGGTTCACACACTTGCATACAACAACAATATCCAACTAACTCACACATAGCCGTGGTTAGCACGTTCCCAAGGTTTGGGCCGTCAACTCCGTATACCGATCACTCATGTGTTCCTAGTTTTGGTTAGCTAAGGTTTAACACATACTTGAGGTTAAATGGTATCGGAGGCCAAATTCGCCACATAAATGAATTACTATAAACTCATTACATGTTTTAATCTTACAAGGTGGCAAACACTCAAGAAAACATATTGGCATACAAGCCGGTGTAATCCGGTAGGACACAGGTTGCAAGAAAACCATACCTGTCACCGGAGTCCACTTTACCACGTCCACTTATGTTCCTCGAGCGATTCTCGAAAACTGTTAACATCACATGTGTTTTTTATTAACATCGGGGTTGCTTGATTATTTAATGTCAAATGCTTAACTTTCCCCGTTAACTTAGTTACATAACTTTACATTTTAACTTGTTTTACTTTCACATTTTGATACAACTTTTCACCACTTAATTGCCATCTAAAACTCACCTAACATGTCCTTAACAACCTTATAACATCATTACCTATCAATCCCCATCATTACATATCATTTCATAACCTTAAACCATATTTTTGGTCCGACCGACTTGCCGACCGGACTTACCCAAGTCCGGTCGATTTCAGAACACATTTCCGTCAAAATTTTCTACTCCAACGGACTTGTAAGTCCGGTCCTATGTCCGGTCCATTCCAGAAACTAATTCCCACAGGGTAAACTGGGCCCGACCGAACTTGCAAGTCCGGTCGCAAGTCCGGTCTGCCCCAGATCTTTGTTTTCCTTTTTACATTCAACTCCAAACTTCACCCCATATATCCTAGTATACCCTAACCTCATTTGGGCACTTCAAACACACCTAAGATATCCTTAAACACTCACAAAACTCTTTTCTAATTCTTAAACCTTTACTTATATCTTCACAAAATTTCTAACACTTACAATGTTTTCTCCTAGTTTTTCAAGTGGTGTTTCATCCTTAATAACCTTTATACCAAAGTGTTTCTCACCATCATAACATCATCTCCCAAGCATCTTCTTACTAACCAAATCTTCTCTTTCACAACTCCTTAAATTCCTTTCTCAAAACCTTACCTAAACATCATTCTCTCCTTATTCATCAACATGACCTAAACCTTAAACAAACTTCTCCAAGACTTTAATATATCCTAAAAACACATTGGATTTCTAGAACTTCCAAGACAATGCCTAAATCCTTATAGCACTTAGAACACCTTAATGCATGTGTTCTTCCTTAGTGAAGCATGTGTCCATTCCTAACAATTCCTAGTTCACCCAAGTTCATTTAAGCACTTAGAATTCCTTATACATTTTACAAATTTCGCCATGGGTTCTCTAGCACATCATCATTCCAAAACTCATAGTTTTCACCATTAAGCACTCAAGAACACCTAAATCCATCAAGAACATTATCACTCACAAAACTTCACCAAATTTACACTACATCACAATATAGTGCATAATTAAACTTGCTTGGCACTTAGGCCTTAAATAACATGGCTCTTAGGCCCTTAAATTGCATAATCCTTAAAACACTGAATTTCCACATAAGTAAGCCTTTGACCTGCAATTACACACACCAAGACATATGTTCCTTTACTAGTCTCCTTGAGAACACCTTACTAAGTCATTCACCATTTGCTCTTTAGGTAGTTTATAACAAGCATTATAAGCTCATTTCTCCTAGGCATTAAACCACATTGAGATAACACATTTACCTCTTTTCCTCACAACTTCTTTCTTTTTCTTCATAAAACCGGTAAGGCATTTCATTCCTTGTCAACAACTAAACAATATACCAACATTGTAATGAGTATATAAGCTTTAAGCTTCATCTCATTGTAAACCCTAGTTACATATATTGTTTTAACACATCAAGGTAATTTTTACCTTTGAATGGAAAGAGAGCTTGAATGAGTATCAAGAGAGGACTCCTCCTAGCCCTTGGAAGATTTAAATGAAGCTAAAACAAGACAAGAGAAGACACCATTACAAGGTGCATTTCGGTCAACACCAAAAGTGAAGGAAATGGAGTTTTCTTTGGTTTTCCTTACCTTGAAGCAAAGGTGATCAACAAGGCATAAAAATTAGCTCAAGCTCTTTCCATGGAAGTTCTCCTTGGCACCGAAATGGTGGTGTTTGAGGATTTGAAAGGACAATGTTGTAGAGCTTGCTCCAACTAAGAGAACGGTAGTCTCGGAATTAAATTCGGAGCATGGAGTCATAAGTTACAAGTGAAGAAGGATGAAGAATGGCATGGTTCTGTTGGAAACCGATGGAGAGAGGAGGAAGAAGGTGGCCATCGTGGGAAATGAAGAAAAGAATGAGAGAATGAAGATAACCTTTGCTTTTTGAAGATATTTGTCCTTTTAAAGCAAATAGTACATTAATTAGTCATTCTTTCTTTTCTTAGTAAACTAACAAGGGTGGTGAGTCACCACACCTTAAAAACCGGCCCAAATAGTACTAGGGGTATTTTAGACTTTATTAATCAATTGTCTCACTTATAGTAACATATGTTACAAACTAGCTTATAAAAATCACTATTCACCAAAAAAAGGCACATAGAAGTGAAATTTTTGATTTCCCATTGATATAGCCACCCAAATGTGATACTATATAGTACACATGTTAATTAAAGAGTAATGATGGACATTTAGCCATTCAAAACTCATTTACAAGACAATTTTTCAAAAAACGTGCTTTAAGACTCCTTAAAGCACATTTGCGTTTTAACTTGTTTTCAAGCTTGGTTTTCTTTGGTAATGATTTAATATGTTCATTAACATATAAATAAGGCATAGGTATGACCATTAGGTCTTATACACATTTATCCCAAGCTTAGAGCACATTTTAGCCCATATTGACCTTAAGGTATTTATTGGTGTTTTGTTTGGTTTCATTGTCTACAAAGTTTCCTAAGGACTTAGTTAGCCTTATAAAGTCATAATTAAACCTTATCAAGTCTTTGGTAGGGTCTTTGGGTTCCTAACCAAGTTCACTCCAAGCTTAGAGCAGGTTTGCTCAAAACCGTGTCCTTAGTGGTTATTGTGTTTACATGGTTTAAATGTTTCATTTATGTTTCTAAGGCACTTTTTAGCCTTTAAATACCATAGTTTAACATTTACACAACATACCAAGGTTTGGGGTATTTCACCCATCCTGTTATGTTAGGGTTGTTTTCCTTCATTGGATTTCGACCTCCCACTAGCTTAGCCAAAGCTTACCTACCCGACCTCCACATCGGGCTAGGAGGGAAATTATGTACAATGTTGGTAGGGTGTTGAAGCCTAAGTTCGCTTCGACTCCCTCTTTGTTATGTTACGGTTGTTCTTCCTCCTTGAATTACAACCACCCACAAGCTTAACCAAGGCTTACCTACCTCATCACTATTGGAGCTAGGGGGAAATTGTGTATGTTGTGTACGGTCCTATATGAGGCCGCCACTCAAGTAAGAAAATATATGTATGTTGTGCTCGGGCTTACATCACCCCGGCACTCCCTAAATGAAGTTCATGTACTCTAAGAAGAGTGAAATTAAGTTGTGTGTATAAAGTGAAGTGTGTTGTTATGTTGATGTGCTAACCTTGTGTATGTATTCTATTAATGGATGTTTGCTATAAGCATGATATGTGTGTGAGTTTGTGCATGCTTGAAATAAATCAACCGCATGCTAAGACGACAAATAGTCGTGTGTGGCCCGGTAGCATGTGGGGCTGCGGGATTACCATACCAGCAAAGGTGCTGACCCCCTTTGGGGGCTCCCATACTTTACAGGTACGAAGAACTGGAAGCCGTTCGAGAGTAGGACGGGTAGTTGTTGCACATGGTAGACATTCAAATCGTGTATGTATGGTAGGAGTAGTAAGACCGAAAATGTACGGCGCAGGTTGGTAATTACTCGGTACAGTTGTAATGTAAGTGTATATTAAATGTTGGACATGGAACGGGATTAATGTGTAGTTGCTCGGGAGTTTAGTCCATCAGACCGGTACGACGTATGTATGTTAGCCTTGTTAGCCACGTGGGTGGCTAACGGCATGTAACACCAAGGAGTTAAGTTATGTTGTGAGTCATGATTTCCGCTGCAAAGTATTGTTCAAGTACTTGTTGTAGTTGGGGTGTTACACGAACTAACATTGACACTTCTAACTAACTTGGTTATTGAAGGTCGAGAGGAAATCCGGTGGTACCGGCTACGCGTAGTGTATTGGATGGATGACAGTATCTGTATCAGATCCGGAGTCCACAAATTGTTCTCCCGTAGCCCAGAGGTTGGCTCAGCGTCTTTGACTTCTACTCACCGACGGGGGATTTAGTTAGTCATGCGTCACACTGACGGTCATGCCATTTTGTAGTTTAACACTCATTCAATAGGGTTCTAATAATAACCAATTAGTCTATGCGTCACACAGACGGTCATGCAATTTCAGAGTTTAATACTCGCTTACCAGAGTTCATAAATACCCGAATACATATATTGATGTAGACTTGAAAGATGACAAACCCATTGTGTGGATTGTCCAAGGATAATTGTTTGAGGTCGTATTCGAGATCCAAAATATAATCTTGAGACCCAGGTTGAATGGAGAACTAACTTATATATTTTGATGTTGCGCTCTTGTTGGATGGTTGTATTGGATTGTTGATTGTATATTGTGAGACTTGTTGCATGCCGTGTGTTTACAGAATTTATATACAGTGTTGCAATAAATCAATTGCATGCTCTCGACCAATTAGTTGAGTGTGGCCCGGTAGCTTACGGACTGCATGTTATCATACCAGAAAAGGTGCTGAGCCCTTCGGGGCCTGCCATTTATTTAACAGGTACACTACCGAAGATGTTACCCGCTCTAGAGTAGGATGGGTAGAAGTCCTTTCATTTATTCGGACTTGGTTTACATGGGTAGTTGTATTACATTCTTGTACTTGTGTAAATAAGAAAGAACGGAATTTGTATCCAGATTTATGGATTGTATTAAACTCGGTATAGTTTGTGGATTATGGTTGATGTTGTATATTAACTCGGGGAATTATCCAGTCAGTCAAATCGTAACAAAGAAGTTGAATAGGTCTTGTCTGTAACACCCCTCTCCACAAACACGATATAATCTCTCACGTAGCAATAAATAAAACGTCTTACAGCGGAAGAATTAATAACAATAACAATACTCACTCGGGTGTCACCGGCCATTACTCGCCCAGGCGAGCAACGAAGCCAAACTACATCCAACTTCCAACATAAACAAACTACTAACCGCCGTGATAACGAGAAACTCCTATACATCATACTAAGTCCATAAATCATAAACATCGACAAGTGAGGGTCTACCCAATCCTGAAAATACATACCCTTACCATAATACAATTCACCATCTTCATTGCCATATGGACAAACTCCATGTGCAGTAATAATTAAGGTAAAACTCCAATGACTCTGTTCCCGCTCTTCGGCTTCGATAATGATCAACAACCTGTAATGGTGTAGTATCAGCGATAGACGCTGAGTATGCCGGGCTTGGACCCTAATGGTCACTTGTCATTTTAACCATCTTATTATTAGATTGGTTTCATGCTTTACCATTTTACAGTAATAATCAATACTGCAATATCAATGTATAATATACATAATCATCCATTCAAATATCCATAAACATTTAACCATTCATCCAATCCAAACATTCATAGAACATTTCAAACAATAATTATATATCGAACGTATCGAGCAATAATAGTATTATGTACAATGTACAATCGCCGTAGCGTATACCATTTTTTTTTATTTTAATTTAACTTGGCCTTCAAGGCCCCATCCATATGTACAATGTACATTCGCCGTAGCGTACAGTTTCCATAGTTAATTTAATTTGGCCTTTAAGGCCCCATCCATCCAAACCATGTCTAATTATTAATATCAGTTGGGCGTCATGTTAGGAAAACCCGATAACCTCACCATGGACAGTAGTCCTCCCGTACACACAAAGGTGCTCATTTCGCCAGAGGTCTGGAGGCCCCTGACTCTCTTATGTCTCGTAAGACGTCCATATAAAGGCCGTAGCCACCTGATCCACGATCCAGTTTGGGCTCGTTGGATATAACCTGGAGCGGAATCCAATTAGGAAACCCCTCAGTGATCATAAATGCGCAACCAAGTAGTTCGTAAACTACCGGGATTCCTCACCTCATCTCATACCATCTCTCTCTCATAATGTTTAAGATATGCTCTTAGTCTTATGGAGAATAATTATTAATTAGCTGCCCAATGGGTCTCACGCATACCTAGAAGTAATCTAGGTTATATTCATGTTCGAGATCCATGCTCTAGAGACCGACAATGTCGTGACTCATCCCTAAGTGTTTTACTTAGGTTTCCATATACTTAATATTAATACTATGGTATTATATCAAGTAACCGTCATGTCATCACAATAACGTATATGTATGTTTATATAAGTCGATCTATAGTCGACGTAGTGTTAGTCCCGTAGGACGCTCGTGCATAAATAAATAATGCAGTAACACTTAATCACATACATGTATCGACACACATAACACACAAGTTATATCAACCAAATCCGAGCCCAAGGAGCTTCCTTAGGATAACTCGGATCAAACCCCTTTACATACCGTTCACCAAGACCTAGGATGCGCAGTGTAGTCCACTAGCTCGTCAAGCGTCCTTGTCTGAAGTATGATCTAAACGGTAATAAACTATAAGTCAGTCTCCATGACTAACTACATCCGGTATTTCCGAATAATAAGTAACCCCGACAGTTCACCCCTGTTTTCTACAGTTGTTTGTTACGGGTTTCTCTAAACCGGTCGGCTTTGTTACTAAAACTCGTATGTCAAAACATTTCGACTGTTAAGTTTAATTCCTTATATTTATTTTAATCTTATCCACCATCTAGTTTAGGTACATAACCTATAGTTGCATGTATGCATGCATTATTATATTATATTGTATTATTTTCCACCATCCATTATAATACATCGTATTATATAATCTATTATCTTAGCAAATTATATTTGCATTCAAAACTCATAACATATAGTTTGTAACTATTTTTTTTAAATACCCACCACCATTATATTATATGGTTTCCAACCATAATATATATCCATCCTTATATACATTATTCTTGTGTATGTATATATTTACCACGTAGGTAATTCCCATGAGTTTAACAAACTCTTATATTTTATGTTACTCTTTATCATCTTTTATTAGATGATTACTCCCATTAGTTGTATTATATTATACAAATTATATTAAGATTATTATCCTAACATGAGTAACATTTTATGTTGTATAATTACAACTCCTAAGGTTTATTCCATAAACACCTTACTTTATAAATCTCATTTATTTATAGTTTGTCACATTATTTAATGTGGATATTCTCACCTATATTAATCCCACCTAAACCATATAACTGTTATAACATTTATGACATTATAGACCATAGTCTAAAATTCATTTTCCAACCTTTAATAATTCGGTACAGCCCTTGAATTTATTTAAATTCTATTTTGGCCACAAAACATTATGTAATGTTATACCTTATACTAATATCATCTAATATGATATTCTTATTTCCTTTAATTTATAACCTATAGTTTTTAACAAAACTATTTATTATTGCCGCATGGGCACCATATAAAAACCATATTCTTTTTCCATAAACCATAGTTTCCTTTATTTACAAAATCACCCCATTATTTATACCATGTTATATATACCATTTAATATAACATTTCTAACTTATAAAAGAGTATAACCTATGGTTATTTTATTTAATAACCGAACAGACCTCAATATATATATTTTATATTTCCATTAGGCCCAATTTATAACATATAGTTTTATAATATCATCAAACTATATATTATACATATATCTTAATAAATACTCTTATATAATTCTAAAAACAACCCAATAAATTCCTAATAGCCCATGGGTGTTTAAAATACCATTGTACACCCTTTATTTTTGGTAATAACATATTTACCACATATGTTATAAAATATTACCATAAGATACTTATCTTTATTATGAAACCTCAAATAAGTTATTTAACTTATCTAATTTGGTCAAAACCTACCATATGGTCAAGGTTGACCTCCTTAATATTTCCTTGACCATTAATTTCCATAAATTACGGTTTACACCCATACTTTCCAGAAATTACCATTTAACCCCAAAACTTTATAAAATCTTATAAACTTTATTTTAAATCCTTTTAACTTCTAATTTTTGGCCTTATTATTATAAAGCCCTCAAATTTAATTTAATTACACCTAATACCCCATTTCTTTTCGGTAATGCATTTCCACCACTTAAACTTAATTAAAAGCTTATAAATGCATAAATAAAATGGCCTAAAGTACATGGCCTTATTACAAACATTTGCTCACAAAATAAATTACACATAAATGTCCCAAAATACATATAGATCTCGGCCTCACCATATATTTTTCATTTAATTACCAAACTTCCACATAATGTCTTAAATTTGACAATTATGCTTGTTTAATTAGTTATAAAATTTATTAAACCATTCCTTAATCACCTAAGGTCAAAATAAGACCTTAATGTACTCTTCACTCACGGAATATATGTATAAATATGTATAAACACATATTAATATACCAAGTGTAGATTTAAGTGATTTATACCTTGATTTAGCTTAGATAAAGCCTTGTTTGGTTCGGCCACCTTAAGGAGAATTTCTCCACAGCTTGATTTACTTGTCTTCATGTAGAAACAAGACATGATTAAACTCCAAACATGAGCCAACCATGGGAAGTAATTTAAGTCATGAAAATCATGAATTTTTACCTTAGATCTTCAAGTTTGTTGGAGATCTATCTCGGCCCTATTTTTCCAGTAAAGAGAGAGTATCAAAACACTCTTAAAAACAAGGTACAAAACCGTGGGTAACTAGCTTGGAAGATGGCTAAGATTCACCTTGTTTAAGATGCCAAAAATGGTGTTTTTGGCTTGGATCTAGCTACTCCTTGTAGATCTTGGTATACCAACTGAATCCACATGAAAAGGAGAAGAAAATAAGGCTAGGGAACCAAGGTTTACAACCGAAATTTACAAGGAAGAAGAGATATGTGCTTAAAGCACATTTTTACCTTAAATGATCAAGACTTGAACTTTACTCCTTAGATCTTGTTATGGCCGAAAATAACTCTTCCTTTAGCCTCCAAAACACTCTACATATATGTATAGAAATGGTTGGAGTCTAGATCAATGGAAAAAGGAAAGAAAGATGAAGAAAATGGACATTTTTATGCCTTAGAAGCTTACCTAGAGCAAGAGATCTCATCAATGGAGCTTGGAATGATTACCTACGGTCAAGGAGGAGCCAAAGAGAGCTTATGGCTGGAGCACTCTCGGCTGAATGGAGCAAATGAAGGAAGGTAACCTAAATTGTCCTTAAAGTCATTTGTTTGTTTATTTTATGTTCTTATTGTTTTGATGACTCACCAAGGACTGATTGGTGTTGCTTAATCAGTGGAGACAAGAACAAGGGGTAGCCGGCCATGATAGGAGTAGTGGGTGAATGATTGACACTAAATTATTGCAATAATGGAGTAATAATGTGATTTAAATTAACTAGTCAAAGGTGAGTCACCAAGCATTGTCTTGTCTTGCTTGGAGCCACCGTATAATGATGAGAAGGGAGGCTCTCCAAATTGGCTGCCTTCACATGGGTAAGCAAGTGGTAAGCTCACTTTATGTTTTAATATGTTAAAGTTTACTTTTTCTTATTTAATGTAAAAGTAATGGGGTATATTTAATTGTCACATGGGAATTGTCACATGGTCTGTTAAGAGGCTTACTCCACCGATTTTATGTGGTCCAATTCGTGGTCAATGGTCAACATTGACCAACTTAGTCAATGTTGACCCAAACGGGCCCCCTTTTAGGGTTTTATTAATATTTAATATTAAATTTGTAAAAATTTGTAAATTTCTGGAATTAAATTCCTAATATGATATATTATCATATTTAAAGGTAATTATGACCTTTAATCCCATTTAAAACCAATTTAGAAGGCAATTACACAAAAACGTGCTTTAAGGAGTTTTAGTGCACATTTTGTGTCGCAAGGTATTTCTGAGCTTGGTTTTCTTTGACAACGGTTTTTTTGTGTTCCTTACATGATATTTGATCATGGTATCCAATTTTATATCATTTAGAGGTCATTAGACCTTTAAGGTATTCTTAGAGCACATTTTTGCCCTTTTTGACCTTGAAGCATGTAAATTCTTGTTCTTTGTGTTGGAGTGTTTCCCAACAATTGTAATATGTTTATTAATGTGTTAATATTCTTAGGACAAAGTTTTAGGTCCTAAGTAGTTCATTTGGGTATTTATTTACCCAAAACAGTCAAAGGGTGCAACATCTTGTTTTGTGTTGACCACTGTTGTTCTCAGTTGACTTTTAAGGCATGCTTAGGCCTTAATTAATGTGATTAGATATTTAATCCATGTTTAATAAGTTTGGGGTATTTCAATCTACCGCCTTAAAAAGACTTCGTCCCGAAGTCTCTTAATCAAGTAGGTAAGTATATATAATGTATAACTACCCATTGTTCCCATAATGTATATCTATGTGATATATCATTTACACACATTGTATTGCACTTATACAGCACATAGCCATCACTTTGCGGCGTTAGTTCAATCATATATGGATATAGGTGATCCATCAGCACCATCATTTCCTATCAATTCTACAAGCCCTGACAACCTCCCTGAGGTGTCCATAACCTACCATCATTCCACATTCCATATCTAATGATTCATTTCGTATCTAGGCGATACCATATGTGATCATTCTATAAAGCAATATGAATACATATCACAAATAGAATAAGAAAAGTGTTACACACATGGGTGTAAACACAACATTCATACAGGTATCTCATAAGATACATACATACAAGTGTACATCACACACAAACAAACCAAACAACGCACGCCCCGCGTACCAACGATAACCAACAAAACCAATTCACTGTATGCCATGCATACAAAACAATCAAACCTCGTATGCCCCGCACACCACCAATTCTTTGTATGCAATGCATACTAAAACAAGCAAAATTTAGTGCACACACGTGCACAGCGAAGAGGCTCTACCCCCCTTAAAAAGGGTTACGCCCCCGTACCCCACAAGTATACAACAGTCGCTCTACAAGGAGCGCTGGATACTTGGCTCTCAAAGAGTTCACCAACTCGTGAATCATCCTCATATCAGAGAGACGGGTATGACTCTAGCCCTTCAGGGCTCCACAGTGTATAAAGGGTGAGGCACTAAATGGTTTGTGCTCTCTCCTAAACTCGTTCCAATGGGCCCACTCACTTCGTATGAGGTGCAGACCCGTGAACATAGGCTTAGTTCGCCTCTTTTCTATTGTTGTGTATCCTCTCATTTGGATCACTTGCATACATGCTTGTGTCTTCTCTCACTGATATTCAGCTTGTGGTGTAATATGACATTGGCTATTGGTAGTACTTAGTGCTCTTTGCACTTGTCTTTGTAATACTAAGACGTACCAACCTATATGTCCACAAAGATGATGTTTGTCATCCATGTCTCCTGGTGGTTTTTTCCGGAGTAACACACTGTTGTAGTTCTTTTTTTTATACACACTCGTGTTGATATCCATTACATCTTCCCGTATTCCCACTAGATTAATAACTGCACAAGTGCAATACCAAAACACTCAGTCCTACAGAGTGCAGAGGCATAAACTCTCAGCAGCTAATATCTCATGAGTCCAACGGATAAGATGATCGAATTGTCCTGTGAGTGGTACATTCCAAATCCACTGTTCCTTGCTTAAGGTATCTGCTGTTATATAGCTTTGTCTTTTATCCTCGCGTAGTCACGCGTTTATGTCCATATCATCTGGTAGATTTCCTCTGGATTGCAAGAATTTACTCGATCCTTATGAGGATTCTACATACTATTCGTCCATAATGGGTTTCCCTGTTTTTTTTGGGTTTCTGTCCTTGAACTGCTTCCCTGTCTTCACTGTATACTGTCTACTATTCTCTGTTGATGGTTCTTGATTTCTTTAGCCCGTTGGTATAACTGCGGCTCTTCTCGTCCATCTTCGAGGTAATCTGTCTTACTGTCCGTAGTACGGAGTTGACTACTTCTCGTGTTCCTAACACTACTTGTCTACTTGCATGGGGTACCGTACTGATACATTACTACTTACCCGACTAACTCATAAATAAGTCTGTCAGGCCCACATGCTCCTATCGAAGTGCGGTCGTCCCATGTCTCGTTTAGTAAACCGGTAATGTCTGTCACACGGTTATTGTGAAGTATTCTGTTGTCAATCTCCCTTTGATGGATATTTTTTTTCTTTTTCTTTTTTTTGTCTTCTTTTTGCTTTTTTTTGTCTAATAGTTCATGTTATCAGTTATCCTGTAATAAGTGCTATTACCTTTGTGGCATCCGTGGTAAATCGTGCCATAAGCCAGTGTTATTCAATTTGGTGTAAGCAAAATCTGTGCTATATTTAGCAAACTTGGTTCTTCTAATTCAATCTCATTGAGTACAATACATATTCCTTTTCTCCCTGTTTATCACGATCACAACTCACCCATAGTTCATATTCATTCCCATCCGTTTAATAGGATATATTGCAGATTGCATAATAGTTTGAGCAACTTGGCTCTTCACCTCCCAACCATCCTCACTAACGGTAGTGCATCTACAAAGGGTATGGTTGTCCACAAGGACTAAACATTTATCACTGGTAGTGATTAGCATTAAATGTGGGTATACACTGATGGTATTTGGCTAGTAAGCCCTGTCTGAAACTTCCTCGAACGTTTAAACCGGTGTGTTTTACAATCACAGTGGCTATGTAGTTTCTCCAGTAGCAGTGGTTGGACTAACGGTCCTTCCAAAGTTGCATAGGTTTCTAATCTCAAGGTTTGTATGAAAAAGTTTGGTAAACATTTTTTTTGGTACATATATAACAAAAGACTAAAAAGTAGTTGTTGCAATTGCATTTGCATTAGCTGTTGCTGTCGCTGCACTTGCTGTAGCAAGTGCGCAAGGTAGATGGAAATTCTGGTTCAGTAGTTCCCGGTCTCATTGACTCTGTGTCGTCTAGTATGGCTACATGATAATGTAAGCGTTAACATCCTGTTCATATATATTATCCGTCATGGTTTAAAGCTTATTGGTACTGGGTACACATAATCTCAAAAGTCGTACACAAAAGGCGAGTGGTCAATGACACACTCCCACATACTTATAACATAGCTCCTTCTAACATCCAAAGTAAATACATAACAAAGTAAGCAAAGTCTTCCACCAGCGGTCTCATGGAGTCAGGGAACTCATGCCCTATCTACTCCCTTGCCCTTCAGGGCTCCAGCATCGGTAGATGTCTGGCCATCTTGACCGCCTCGTGGTACTCCAGATCCTCCAACTGAGGTCTTCTGAGTATTCCTTGGTGGTCTGTAATTACAGCCCTCGGGGTTCATCCAACACTCGAATTCCCTATGCCCCTCTTTGTGGCAGCACCGACACTCGACTTTGTGGCCTTCGCAATCGACCCCAGGATGGTCCTTTCCACAACGCTTACAGTAAAAATGGCGCTGGGGCTGTCCGGTGCCTGATGGTAGTATTTAAGTTTAAGTTAAAATCTGTTGGTATAAAGGTTAAGGTTACACTTAAATTTAAGAGGTAGGTGTTCTCACCCTTAGGAGGTGCAGATCTCAGAGGCTGAGCATCAATGGCTGGGCCGGTCAACCGAAGGACGGGCTCTTTCCCTTTCTTTCCCTGGTGACCCTACTGCCCTTTCTTTGGAAAGAATTTCCTGTTCAAGGTTTCGGGTCAGCATTCATAAGGTATTTAATATGGTAAACAATTTAGAGTGGGATAAGTCCTTACTTTCCCTTTTTCTGGCTACCGCCTGGAGATGCTCCTCCACCCTCAGACTCTCCCTCAGGGTTCTTTCTCTTCTTTGCCCCTAGAGTCTCTTCTCGAGTCTGGAGCATTAGCTCAGTCCTCGAGGCAGCGTCATAACACTCCTGGAATTTCATTGATAAGTTCTCACAACATTAAACGGTACTGTAGTAAGTAAAGAGTAGATGGCTTTCATGTTAATACCTGGATGGTAGTGTAGAGGGTAGCACCCATCGCCATCTGGATGCGAAATAATAGTCCTCCCCGAAACTTCTCGATCTTTACGGTCTCTGAGTAATCCACACCGGGGATGAAGTCCAGCAGACCAATGAATCGAGCGTAGTACTCATCCACGGTCAGACCTCCCTGGGTCAATGTCTCAAACTCATAGCGCTTCTTCTGCTTGAGATGCGCCGGGTAGTACTTCCCTCTCAGTAACTCTACAAAGGCAGCCCACGAAAAGTCGGGCGTAGCCAGGTGATGGTCCTTGACCAACCTCCACCAAGTGCTGGCTGCATCCTTCAGATGGAAAGCAGCAATGGCGACCTTCTTGTCGTCCGGTACCTGTAAAGCTTCATACGCTTTCTCATGCTCAACAATGTAATGCTCCAAAGCTACGGGGTCTGGTTCCCCTGAATATGTAGGTGGTTGGGTCTCAGTAACTGACTTCAGCTAGTTCGTTTCCCTGGGCTGTGGCGGGTGGGCTGGTGCTCCTCCTATTTGAGTACCCAGCTGTGCGAGTACGGCAGCAACCGTCTCTGCAACTCCTGGAATGCCGGGGTCACCGCCTCCACCTCTTCCAGTACCACGCCCTCTAGTTCCCCCAGACATCTGTAGTACAGTATGTCACATAAAGACTCGGTAAATTACCGTACACAACCAGTAGATATTGAATTGCCTTAAAGGCTGGCCTATCATGCAATTTGCGTTACTAGACACAATATCTCTTAAGACGAATCGTCTCATATCTCACAAACGTTTCCTAATATTTCCCAAGTCC
The DNA here is from genome assembly GCA_023374045.1 of Limonium bicolor. Classification (NCBI taxonomy): domain Eukaryota; kingdom Viridiplantae; phylum Streptophyta; class Magnoliopsida; order Caryophyllales; family Plumbaginaceae; genus Limonium; species Limonium bicolor. The sequence goes on along the minus strand of CM041776.1, from coordinate 458,041,791 downwards.
TAAGTTCACTGTCTTAACCTATTTCCTCGTCATCAGAGCGGAGTACCGCTCTGATACCACTTTTGTAACACCCCTCTCCACAAACACGATATAATCTCTCACGTAGCAATAAATAAAACGTCTTACAGCGGAAGAATTAATAACAATAACAATACTCACTCGGGTGTCACCGGCCATTACTCGCCCAGGCGAGCAACGAAGCCAAACTACATCCAACTTCCAACATAAACAAACTACTAACCGCCGTGATAACGAGAAACTCCTATACATCATACTAAGTCCATAAATCATAAACATCGACAAGTGAGCGTCTACCCAATCCTGAAAATACATACCCTTACCATAATACAATTCACCATCTTCATTGCCATATGGACAAACTCCATGTGCAGTAATAATTAAGGTAAAACTCCAATGACCCTGTTCCCGCTCTTCGGCTTCGATAATGATCAACAACCTGTAATGGTGTAGTATCAGTGATAGACGCTGAGTATGCCGGGCCTGGACCCTAATGGTCACTTGTCATTTTAACCATCTTATTATTAGATTGGTTTCATGCTTTACCATTTTACAGTTATAATCAATACTGCAATATCAATGTATAATATACATAATCATCCATTCAAATATCCATAAACATTTAACCATTCATCCAATCCAAACATTCATAGAACATTTCAAACAATAATTATATATCGAACGTATCGAGCAATAACAATATTATGTACAATGTACAATCGCCATAGCGCATACCATTTTTTTTTAATTTAACTTGGCCTTCAAGGCCCCATCCATATGTACAATGTACATTCGCCGTAGCGTACAGTTTCCATAGTTAATTTAATTTGGCCTTTAAGGCCCCATCCATCCAAACCATGTCTAATTATTAATATCAGTTGGGCGTCATGTTAGGACAACCCGATAACCTCACCATGGACAGTAGTCCTCCCGTACACACAAAGGTGCTCATTTCGCCAGAGGTCCGGAGGCCCCTAACTCTCTTATGTCTCGTAAGACGTCCATATAAAGGCCGTAGCCACCTGATCCACGATCCAGTTTGGGCTCATTGGATATAACCTGGAGCGGAATCCAATTAGGAAACCCCTCAGTGATCACAAATGCGCAACCAAGTAGTTCATAAACTACCGGGATTCCGAACCTCATCTCATACCATCTCTCTCTCATAATGTTTAAGATATGCTCTTAGTCTTATGGAGAATAATTATTAATTAGCTGCCCAATGGGTCTCACGCATACTAGAAGTAATCTAGGTTATAATTCATGTTCGAGATCCATGCTCTAGAGACCGACAATGTCGTGACTCATCCCTAAGTGTTTTACTTAGGTTTCCATATACTAATATAATACTATGGTATTATATCAAGTAACTGTCATGTCATCACAATAACGTATATGTATGTTTATATAGTCGATCTATAGTCGACGTAGTGTTAGTCCCGTAGGACGCTCGTGCATAAATAAATAATGCGGTAACACTTAATCACATACATGTATCCACACACATAACACACAAGTTATATCAACCAAATCCGAGCCCAAGGAGCTTCCTTAGGACAACTCGGATCAAACCCCTTTACATACCGTTCACCAAGACCTAGGATGCGCAGTGTAAGTCCACTAGCTCGTCATGCGTCCTTGTCTGAAGTATGATCTAAACGGTAATAAACTATAAGTCCAGTCTCCATGACTAACTACATCCGGTATTTCCTAATAATAAGTACCCCGACAGTTCACCCCTGTTTTCTACAGTTTTGTTTATGGGTTTTCTCTAAACCGGTCGGCCTTTGTTACTAAAACTCGTATGTCAAACATTTCGACTGTTAAGTTTAATTCCTTATATTTATTTTAAATCTTATCCACCTTCTAGTTTAGGTACATAACCTATAGTTGCATGTATGCATGCATTATTATATTATATTTTGTATTATTTTCCACCATCCATTATATACATCGTATTATTATATCTATTAGTCTTAGCAAAATTATATTTGCATTCAAAACTCATAACATATAGTTTGTAACTATTTTTTTTTAAATACCCACCACCATTATATAATGGTTTCCAACCATAATATATATCCATCCTTATATACATATTCTTGTGTATGTAATATTAACCACGTAGGTAATTCCATGAGTTTAATAATCTCTATATTTTATGTTACTTTTATCATCTTTTATTAGATGATTACTCCCATTAGTTGTAGTATATTATACAACTTATATTAAGATTATTACCCTAACATGAGTAACATTTTATGTTGTATAATTACAACTCCTAAGGTTTATTCCATAAACCCTTAGTTTATAAATCTCATTTATTTATAGTCTGTCACATTATTTAATGTGGATAGTCTCACGTATATTAATCCCACCTAAACCTATAATTGTTATAACATTTATGACATTATAGACCATAGTCTACAAATTCATTTTCCAACCTTTAATAATTTCGGTACAGCCCTTGAATTTATTTAAATTCTATTTTGGCCACAAACATTATGTATGTTTATACCTTATACTATACATCTAAATGATATTCTTATTTCCTTTAATTTATACCTATAGTTTTTAAGACAAAACTATTTATTATTGCCGCATGGGCCACCATATAAAAACCATATCTTTTTCCATAAACCATAGTTTCCTTATTTACAAAATCACCCCATTATTTATACCATGTTATATATACCATTTAATATAACATTTCTAACTTATAAAAGAGTTAACCTATGGTTATTTTATTTAATACCGAACAGACCTCAATATATATATTTTATTTCCATTAGGCCCATTTTATAACCTATAGTTTTATACTCAGCATCAAACTATATATTATACATATATCTTAATAAATACTCTTATATAATTCTAAAAACAACCCAATAAATTCCTAATACCCATGGGTGTTTAAAATACCATTGTACACCCTTTATTTTTGGTAATAACATATTTCCACATATGTTATAAAATATTACCATACGAACTTATCTTTATTATGAACCTCAAATAAGTATTTAACTTATCTAATTTGGTCCAACCTACCATATGGTCAAGGTTGACCTCCCTTAATATTTCCTTGACCATTAATTTCCATAAATTATAGTTTACACCCATACTTTCCAGAAATTACCATTTAACCCCAAAACTTTATAAAATCTTATAAACTTTATTTTAAATCCTTTTAACTTCTAATTTTCGGCCTTATTATTATAAAGCCCCCAAATTTAATTTAATTACACCTAATACCCCATTTCTTTTCGGTAATGCATTTCCACCACTTAAACTTAATTAAAAGCTTATAAATGCATAAATAAAATGGCCTAAAGTACATGGCCTTATTACAAACATTTGCTCACAAAATAAATTACACATAAATGTCCCAAAATACATATAGATCTCGGCCTCACCATATATTTTTCATTTAATTACCAAACTTCCACATAATGTCTTAAATTTGACAATTATGCTTGTTTAATTAGTTATAAAATTTATTAAACCATTCCTTAATCACCTAAGGTCAAAATAAGACCTTAATGTACTCTTCACTCATGGCATATATGTATAAATATGTATAAACACATATTAATATACCAAGTGTAGATTTAAGTGATTTATACCTTGATTTAGCTTAGATAAAGCCTTGTTTGGTTCGGCCACCTTAAGGAGAATTTCTCCACAGCTTGATTTACTTGTCTTCATGTAGAAAACAAGACATGATTAAACTCCAAACATGAGCCAACCATGGGAAGTAATTTAAGTCATGAAAATCATGAATTTTTACCTTAGATCTTCAAGTTTGTTGGAGATCTATCTCGGCCCTATTTTTCCAGTAAAGAGAGAGTATCAAAACACTCTTAAAAACAAGGTACAAAACCGTGGGTAACTAGCTTGGAAGATGGCTAAGATTCACCTTGTTTAAGATGCCAAAAATGGTGTTTTGGGCTTGGATCTAGCTACTCCTTGTAGATCTTGGTATACCAACTGAATCCACATGAGAAGGAGAAGAAAATAAGGCTAGGGAACCAAGGTTTACAACCGAAATTTACAAGGAAGAAGAGATATGTGCTTAAAGCACATTTTTACCTTAAATGATCAAGACTTGAACTTTACTCCTTAGATCTTGTTATGGCCGAAATAACTCTTCCTTTAACCTCCAAAACACTCTACATATATGTATAGAACTGGTTGGAGTCTAGATCAATGGAAAAAGGAAAGAAAGATGAAGAAAATGGACATTTTTATGCCTTAGAAGCTTACCTAGAGCAAGAGCTCTCATCAATGGAGCTTGGAATGCTTACCTACGGTCAAGGAGGAGCCAAAGAGAGCTTATGGCTGGAGCACTCTCGGCTTAATGGAGCAAATGAAGGAAGGTAACCTAAATTGTCCTTGAAGTCATTTTTTTGTTTATTTTATGTTCTTATTGTTTTGATGACTCACCAAGGACTGATTGGTGTTGCTTAATCATTGGAGACAAGAACAAGGGGCAGCCGGCCATGATAGGAGTAGTGGGTGAATGATTGACACTAAATTATTGCAATAATGGAGTAATAATGTGATTTAAATTAACTAGTCAAAGGTGAGTCACCAAGCATTGTCTTGTCTTGCTTGGAGCCACCGTATAATGAGGAGAAGGGAAGCTCTCCAAATCGTCAGCCTTCACTTGGGTACGTAAGTGGTAAGCTCACTTTATGTTTTAATATGTTAAATTTTACTTTTTCTTATTTTATGTAAAAGTAATGGGGTATATTTAATTGTCACATGGGAATTGTCACATGGTCTGTTAGGAGGCTTACTCCACCGATTTTATGTGGTCCAATTCGTGGTAAATGGTCAACATTGACCAACTTAGTCAATGTTGACCCAAACGGGCCCCCTTTTAGGGTTTTATTAATATTTTAATATTAAATTTGTAAAAATTTGTAAATTTCTGGAATTAAATTCCTAATATGATATAATATGATATATTATCATATTTTAAGGTAATTATGACCTTTAAGCCCATTTAAAACCAATTTAGAAGGCAATTACACAAAAACGTGCTTTAAGGAGTTTTAGTGCACATTTTGTGTCGCAAGGTGTTTCTGAGCTTGGTTTTCTTTGAAAACGGTTTTGTTGTGTTCCTTACATGATATTTGATCATGGTATCCAATTTTATATCATTTAGAGGTCATTAGACCTTTAAGGTATTCTTAGGGCACATTTTTGCCCTTTTTGACCTTGAAGCATGTAAATGCTTGTTCTTTGTGTTGGAGTGTTGCCCAACAATTGTAATATGTTTAGTAATGTGTTAGTATTCTTAGGACAAATTTTTAGGTCCTAAGTAGTTCATTTGGGTATTTATTTACCCTAAACAGTCAAAGGGTGCAACATCTTGTTTTGTGTTGACCACTGTTGTTCTCAGTTGACTTTTAAGGCATGCTTAGGCCTTAATTAATGTGATTAGATATTTAATCCATGTTTAATAAGTTTGGGGTATTTCATTGTCAGTCACGTGGGTGACTGACGACGGTAACACCATAGGAGATTTGTTATTCCGCTGCGATTTCAAGGAGATGACCGGGAAGATTAAACGGTAAGTACGTGATTAGTTGTTGGGGTGTTACAAATTATATGTTTATAGATGTGCAAATATGTGTATATATAATTGAAGGATTGGAACTCTGGAACAATTAAATGAGAGTTAAGAAATATCGGACAGGAGATGTCCGGCATAATACCCGGCATCAGCCAAACTACCAACGGTCAATAACTGCCATCGTTTGGTCAACCGGGGCGACTCTTTACTTATGCCGGATAGAATGTACCCGGCATCGTGTCCGGCAAAGCCTCTTTTCTGCTCTATGCTTGTGCCGTGTAGGATTCATCCGGCATTGAGTCCGGCATCAATGGTCTTTCTGCCTAGAGATTCGTTCCTTGCATAGAAAACATATAAAACATAAGACTGACAAATAAAACACTTTATACATAATATAGCATAAATAACCTCTATATATACCTTATTTAGATAAATATAACCCTAAATCTAGTGCATAAAATATGATAAGTCCGCGGCTTATCAAAATCAACCAAGTCAACTAAGTTGATCGAAGAAGTCAAGTTGACCAACTCATATATATATAATGAGTTTAAGGAGTAATATTGTTATACATGACAAACAATAATATATGAATATACAATCATATGCTATATCATATATATACATATATATATTTATATATATAAAAGCATATTATACAAGTGGCTATAAGCAGATATATATATGTATAACTATGATATACAATAGTTTTGTATGAGTATTAATAAGATACAAGACCGTAAATAAATATTGCAAGTTACTATGGATTAAATCCAACAGTCGAGAATATAACAAGCTACGAGGTTACATAGTACGACCGACTAATTCAATTAAACCCGAACATACGACAAACCCGAACCAAATTAACTGTTGAAATTCGGGGATGAACTGTCAGGGTTTTTAATGTTATTTAGAAATACCGAATTTAGTTAGTCATAAGGATTGACTCATAGTGATATGATTATTCCATATCATACGTCAGACAAAGTCGCCCGACGAGCTTAGGGTTTTGCGCATCCTTGGTCTCTGGTGTACGCTATGTGGACGGTTTGATCTGAGTTGTCCTGAGGGTTTCCTCGGGCTCAGATAATTTGATGTGTGTTAAACAATGTTGTGATATATACGTATGCATGAGATGTTATGTGATATCTGCTTATTTCTCGCATTATATTATTTTACGCAAATGCCCATCGGGCTAATATTACGTCGACTATAGATCGACTTATATAAACATACATATACGTCGACTAGATTACTTCTAGGTATGCATAAGACCCACAGGGAAGCTAAGTAATAAGTGAATTCTCCAGACCTAAAACTATACTTTAGGTAACTGATTAATTTAATCAATTGATGGAGTGTGAATGAGTGTGTTTGAAATACCCCGAACTTAAATATGGTGATTAGAATATTTTAATATAGTATTTAAGGGCCTAATAGTGCCTAAGTAATTTTTGGTAAAGAAAATAAATCCAAAGAAATGAGAAAAACGCTTAGAAAGTGAAAAACGCTAGAATGAGCGTTAAATAACCATAGGAGGTACGAGACCTCGATTATAGTATTGTAAGGATTTCTAAGGCTTATTCATGCCTAATTAGTATACGGGAATGATTCCCGGAGGAAACGGATCCAAATAAGGTATTAAAACGCTAATAGAGTATTAGCGCACGTTTTTCGAGAAAACCCGAAAACGCGATTTTAAGTGGTCAAACGAACCCATAAAAATTATAAATCATTAAATAACAATAATTAAGCATCAATGGAAGATTAATAGCCAATAAAAATAAAGAAACGAGAAAATTACGGAAAACGGGCCCGGTTAGTGAACAATACCAAAACCGGGTAAATTAACGAGCGTTTCTGTAAAAGACGAAAAACGCTCCAACTAGTAGTGCTGTAAGGGGGCCGGTTTTAACAGATAAATAACCTCCTCTCACACACACACACACACAAGCTAAATAAATAATGAGTCAAAAAGCAAAAGAAGAAAAAGTACAAAAGCACTTTAGCCTTCTCTCTCCCCTCATTTCTCTCTTTTCTTTCTCTTTCCTCTCCATCCCTCCTCCCACCGATCTGCTCCCTCTCTCTCTGGTTGGGGGGTGATTTTTGGAGCTCCACAAAGCTTCCATGGCTCCTCCATCTTCCCAAGCTTGCCCAAGCTCCATTAAAACTCCAATCTCAAAAATAATCACATATTTGTGATCTCCTCATCATCCTCTACACTTCTCTCTTTTCAAAATCCAAAAATGAGGAAGTTCATTTTCGTGGGTATACCCCATTTGTGAAGAAAATAGCATCAATGGGTAGCTTGGAGTCTCCTCTCTCCATTAAGGTAAAAATCTCCATAAAAGATTCGAGTTTTCTTCACCTTCCTTTGATAGCCGATTTTGGCCCTATGTAATGCCTTGTTTTCTTTCCCTCTTTTGAGCATCAAATTCACCTTGCAATGGTGGTGGATTCTTCTCCTTGAATCAAGGGCTAAAACCCCTCTTAAAGGCTTCAAAAGGTAAACCCTAGAAATTTTGTTTTGAACACTTAAATGGATTAGTATGAAACTAAGGGTTAGTACTTAATTGCAATTGTTTTTGTGTTCATTGGGTGATGGGAATGGAGTTTGGCAACTCCATTCCCCACAAAACCGATTTGGACAAGAAAGAGAGGAAGAGGAGAAATGGAGAAGAAATGAAGGAATCAAAAGCTCAAGGTAAGAGCTATTCCTTAATACTAAATTTTAATGCATTAGAATAACGGGAATGGGTAAACCAATTTAAAGAAACCGAAATAATGTATTGGGATTGTAGTTGTGAAAGTATGGGTATTGTGAACAAGTATATGGATTGTAGGCCTTAGAGCCAAAGAATTGTGTATGTGTATTGATATTGTGTTTTGAGGAAGTAAAGATGTATTAAGATTGCTTTGTATAGCTGGTAGGACCCTTGCATGGGTGTGGCTAGAATAGGAATGATTTTGGTGATGATGGGTATGTGTGGATAAGTAAGAATTATAGGTGAGCTATGGCAAAATTTTGGTAGGAATTGTGCATTAAAGAATGACTTGGTGAATGGGAGAACCAAGGTATGTCTTGGGGTTAGTAGAGATGGTTAATGACCATGGATTAGTAATTGGAGGATAAGGATAAAGTATATAAAAATCTGTAGCAAGAAGTGATAAAAATGTATTGGAGAAGCTAGAAAAAAAAATTAGAGTGCAAGATGTAGTGAAATGGATGTTGGACTTGGGTATAGACATGGTAATTGCTTGGAATTGTATTTGGGATGCTAGTAAAGGTATTGGTAGTAGAAGTATTGGATGTGAGGATTGAGTTATAAAATCTGTAGCATAAGTGTAACAAAAACTGTTACAAGTGTTGAAGGGGGTGAGGAAAAATTGTGTATATGGATTTAGAAATGAGTAAGGTATTTGGGGGATGAACCAAGGCAATTTTGAGGGCCTAAGTAGTGTTAAAATATGTGGGATTAAGTGTAGGAACAATGGGGAAGTAATGGGTAAAGGTGAGGACTGAAAACAGAAATGAAAACTGAAATACTGGGCCGGACCGACCTTGGGACCGAACTTGCAAGGTCGGTCGAGCCCAGATTTGCAAAGGACGGAAACCTTCTGGAATGGACCGACCTTGGGACCGGACATGCAAGGTCGGTTGGCCAGAAGAATTTCCGGTAATGCAACCTACTGGAATGGACCGACCTTGCGACCGGACTTGCAAGGTCGGTCGACTCAAAAATTTTCCGTCTTGTAAGCTACTGGAATGGACCGACCTTGCGACCGGACTTGCAAGGTCGGTCGGGCTAAAATTTTCCGTTAAGTAACTCACTGGAATGGACCGACCTTGGGACCGGACTTGCAAGGTCGGTCGGCCCTGAAATGTTCCAGCGTATTACCCTACTGACTTCGACCGACCTTGGGACCGACCCTGGGTAAGGTCGGTCGAGTCAAAATATATATATATATGATTATGGTTATCATATGTATATATATATATATATGCCTATACACATATGCATATGTAAATGTAGTAATACATCATGAATGGAAAGGAAGGATGAGGAAATGCTCATGTGAGTAAGGAAACAAGTTAAGAAAGTTGTAAGTATAAGAACATTAAGCATACCGGGATAACGGGGTAAGTAAGGGAGTAGTAATTATTTGTATATCGTATGAGCAAAGTATTAATAACAATGTTGGAAACATTATCAGTGGAACAAGTGTGAACCAAGGAACAAGGGAACACATGGTAAAGCTAACTCTGGTGAAAGGTATGATTTTCTCATGCCCCGTATGCTAACCGAGTTACGTTGATTTGTGTGCTGTATGCCGGCTAATCAAGACTAAAGCATGAAAACGGTTTGTTGCCTTTCATTATATGTCTTGCTGTATGTTGTGTGAGCTAACCCTTCTTGATTGATTGTGGGCTTCATTTGGTGCGTAGTACGACTCATAGATGAGTCTTGTTGTGTAGTGGCTCGTAGTAAGAGTCATGTTGTGAACTAATGGAACCGTAGCATCGCTCTAAACTAACGAATCAACAAACGATAACGCAATCCAACAAAACTCACTAGAATGTGAGAGAGCGTACGGGAGTAATAACCTTCCGATGACGGTAGGAGAACCGAATTGAACAATCCACAAACAAAAGTAGTGGAAGTATATAAGTAACCTCTAATAGAGGAATTAATCTTGGTGCAAGACATGAACCATGAGAGTAGTAAAGAATGATGAGGGATCTCCAAACCCCTTAGTAATTAGTCGACCCATTATGAGAGGACCCGATTGATGTAAGTATGTCCCGGACATGAGAGTATTCGATACGTTGGGGAAACCCTTAAATCTGAGGATACTAGTCGGTGGTAATTCCCTAAGCTAGTGGAGGTTATCAAGAGAGATACTCCTAGGCTAATCCATGAGATTGTAATGTACTCTGAGAGAAGAGTGTTGGGAATTTGAGTAGTCCGGTAAAAGCGGGCATTTGATATTTGAGGAGCTAAGCGTATAGCCCTCGTACTGTAGGTCCAGTGGCGAGTCTTGTGTATGACTCCGCCCAGAGGCCAAAGTAATGAGTAATGAGTATTGCGTATGTATGAGCAAAGTAATGAGTACTGAGTAGGAAGTGAGTATGAGTATGTAATGAGTACCGAGTATCGAGTATGTATGAGTAAGCATTGGGTATTGAGTACGTAAGAGTAAGTATGGAGAATTGAGTAGTGAGTATGCACAAGTATAGTAACGAGTACAGAGTAAGGATCGTGTACGAGTAAGGTATTGAACATGGAGTGATGAGTATGCAAGAGTAAGGAGTAAGTATGAGTAGAGTAGCGAATATCAAACACAGTACGAAGAGTAATGAATGAATAACAAATACGAATGGTTGACTATGAGTTGTCTTCCTTAGTAAGTATTGAACTTGTATATTTATGTAGGTATTTTTGATTGTATTGTTGTAGTATGAGTATGTATGTATGCATGTAAATGAACTCCATGTATATCCGACCCAAAATAGTCGGCGTACCGCGGTTAGCACGCGGTATATGCGAATTTCATATGCAGCGTAAGCTGACCCCTAGGGGGACCGTTTTTAGTGTGCAGGTACTCGAAGCTGACCCCGTACGAGAGAGTAGGACTGCTACGTAAGCATGGGTAGTTGTGTAAAGGGATTGTACTCGTAATGTATTGGGAAATTGGAAGTCCAAGCTGTATCGGTAATTTAAGGATTGTAGTATACTCGGTATAGTAATGTGTTGACGTTGTAATTGAATTATGGGTAAGTAAGCAATGGGAAGTATTGTATTGTGTAGAGTACTCGGTATGTTCATATTCATCAGACCGATAGTACGTAGAATGTAACTCGCCTTGTTAGTCAGTGGGTGGCTAACGGCCTTGTACACCCGCCGTTGAGTAAGTAATATCCGCTGTGAAGGTAAGTATGGTACGGTAATGACGATATTAGCGGTAGGGGTATTACAAAAAGTGGTATCAGAGCGAAATATCGCTCTGATGGATGAAATACCGAGTTTAGGAAAATACCGAGTTAGGAATTAGAGACTTAGGGCTAAGGGTTGAGTGTTAGCGTGTGAGGTACGCTAGTTAGGAACTTCCGCGTGAACCGGAAACCTACAACAACCATACCCCGCCCTCCGCAACCCACGGTATTAAAGGGAAAATAACGCCAGCGAGATGGAAAGACCTCTCACACTCGGGTAAAACCCCCGAGTTGGCAGTGCAAGTAAACCTTATTAGAAGAAGAACCTGTCATACGGTAGAGTCCAAGAACTGGAAGTCCCGAAGACGGTTCCCGTTGGATGATGATGACCGCACGTAATGGCGGAGGATTGAAGATCCTAAATAAAGGATAGTGGAATTTATGGCACCATGGGGCGACATGCTTCGCAGTCGTGAGAACCATGAGTAGCCAGCAAAAAGAGAAGCACAATCGCGCAATGAAGCAAGGAAGATAGAGTAGCAAGCCCGAGACAAGAAAGTCTACGGACTGTAATGTTCGATAATACCAACAACGGTATGCAAACCGACTAAGGAATTAGTCGAGGTTGGATTAACACCAAACCTGTACGCCAAGAGGCTGCAATAACCGAACGACATAGTTCAGGTGACAACGGAAGTAATCATAAAGCATATACCCATAGGACGACAACGTGGTTCCTAAGGATAAGTCAAGTCTCATTAACCACAGTGAAGGTGTGAGGCACCTGGATGGACGACGACCATGTCAAGTACTCTGAGAAACGACTCAAGAGAACGATCACCAAGATCAAAAGATCAAAAGAAGATCTAATATGACCACCAAATATGGATGAAAACGATACCGTACCGGTATACGATAACCGAAAAACAACCTACCCGCGCACTTGCCTAGGGCAAGTGCAGCAACTACAAGACGGTTGGAAGACTTTTAACAACCCGCAAATACTTGCTAAAGTACCACTATGACGAATGGAGCAAATATAGGATTACCAGTCCTAAGATTAAATGATGAAACTTCAGAAAGGCCTAACGGCCCGACCATGGTATTAAGGGCATACCGGCCAGCAAGAAGCTGGACTTGGTCAAGACCTCAGACATGGCAACGCCATAAAGAAATTCTTTTCACACCGAACTGTTATTTCAAACCACAAACTCTTCTTTTAAACCTTAGATTTTTAAAACCAAACTAACGGAAATACGGTGAGTATCATAGAGTGATACAAGGGGAGTTGACAATAGAATACTTCACCTAGGCGTGTGACGAACACTACGAGTGTACTCAAATACGGGATGTGGGACGACCGCACTCCGAAGGAGCTTGCAGGCCTGACAGATAGTTGGGTAAGTGGTAACGTACCAAGAAGGTACCCCACGTATGTATACATGTAGTGTGCGAAACACGGGAAGTAGTCAACTCCGTTCTACGGACCATTAGTAAATTCAAACGGAACAGTTGAACACCTCAAACGAGCAAAGGAAACTCAGATAAGCTTACAAGCTAAGGAGTCAGAAACCACTTCAGGAGAACCATTAAGAGTTGAAAGTGCAAGAAGCACTAACAACGGGATAAGACATTGGATATGTCTCGAGGATATCTAAGTAAAGCATGATAACTGGAGGGAATACCCAGTCTAAACACTGTAAGGCAAATGCCTAACATTGACACATCAGTGTGCAATGAGCGGGATAGAATTCCCAGAACAACTACCACAAACACACAGGGTGATGTTATAAGGTACCAGAAATACCATTCATCACCGGAAGGGATATCAAATCCGTTATAACACAAGGAAAATACCAATGGTCTACCCTAAGAACGGGAGACGTTACAACCCTCAACGGATAACTCAGATCCAGAACCGCAAGGTAGGACAATAAACTAAACATACTCATAAATGTCAGCCCAATGCTACCGTATAATCGGTACTACCCAGGAGCAATCCATAAAGGGTATCAAGTCAACACAGTTGAACGAGATGTCGTGGTAAAGACACCATAATCGGAACGAACATCCGGTTAGAACACCAAAGGGATCCCACTTGATAGGGGATATCCCAAAGCAATAAATGGTATCGATCAATACCAGGATACAAAAGGGTCTCCAACGAACGGAAGCGTGATGCGACGATCTTATTAGGGAGCCCAGTATCACTTCCAAGCCCAGCGATGGCTTATAGAGAAGTAACCACTTGGGAACGACCTATGATGAGGAGAGCTCTAGGCAATATGGCTAGTAGGCCATGAAACTTACCACACATAACCCAACGGTTGCAAAACCCACTGTGAACCATATGGAAGGCTGTCAAGGACGGCACCGATGAAAGAGTAACAATCGATGAATGAGGATGCCCCTCATAAATGTGAGACCGCAAGAGCGGTGAACACATGGATCCCAAGAAGGGGATACCATCAGTAACTGTCGGGAATTATGTCCCTTTCAGAACTACTAATCTAGTCAAGCTTGAGCATACAATTATTGCCAAACGATGTGAATAAGCTTCAACAGCAATTATTGACAACCAAGGAATAACCGGTTATAAAACCAATGATGCTCAGGGAGCTCAAAAAAATAAAGGAATACCATATTGTATTGCCAAATACATGGGAAACCATTGTATAAATGCATGAGCTGAAGCTAGCAACAGCGGATGCCATGTAAACCAATACTAGAGAATCAATAGGAACATGGTGCGCAACAGGCAACCAATGTATGTGAATAATCACCAATACTATGGAGCTGTAATACAAGATGGTAGACAGACCGGGCAACAAGCCAGAAGTCGCACCAAATGATGAATCACCACCTGAAGGAGTAACGATCAGTCCTATTGCGATCTCATAAGAGAGTTACTGCCAAGGGTTCACGCCTCTGCACTCTGTAGGACTGAGTGTTTTGGTATTGCACTTGTGTAGTGAATGATCTAGTGGGATAGCTAGGAACATGGAAAATGTAAGTAGTGGTAAATTCTTCCTTCACCAGTAAACATGGCATAAGCCAGCTAAGCAAAAGCTTAGAAACAAGTTGTGCGGCTAAGGCCAAAGAAGCACGAAGAGTGTGAAACACACCAACAATCACAAGATGCGAATTCCATAGGAATAAAGGTGAAAGGAGACTTAAGAAAGTCACAAGGACCAACGCTGGAAAATGCAAGGTCATACAAGTAAAGAACACTTGTAATGAACCAGAGAAACTGGTATAATTCAGAAGCTACTAACAATAGAGGAACCACTACAACTAAGTAGTGACTTAACCTCAACCGACAATAAGTCGGAGAACCAAGTGAATGATCACTACAAAACACAACAGTATGTATATAGATTGCCATAGAGCGGTTACAAATCTAAAACTCATCGAGTTCGACCACGGTAAAGGAATACCACACTTGGTTAATAAACCTTTTCCCACAACAAAAGGGATAAAAAGGTGATGTGTAACACGTTAAGGATAACGAGAAGGGCGAATAACCCAAGTTATCAGGGTCGCGCAGCAGAAGCTAGTGGGCCCATACCTAATGAATAAGAGGTTAACCAATGCTTTAAGCCATTTAGCTAGAACCGAACCCGGTTAAGAGTTAAATAAACTCCGATGAAAATTCTTGATGCAGGGACTAATCGGTAACACGGTTAAGACCATTGATCAAGGAACATTATATAGTAGACCGCATGGAAGCTGAACCACTCCATGACGGCTGAATGCCTTCGACCAATGTCCAATGTTGACACATGGTAGATTACGTGGGCGTAATCCCTTTTAAGGGGGTAGAGCGAAAACCACGAAATGTATGTTTTACGTGACAAGGGCGTAAACTGCAATGCGCATAGCGCAAAAGAATTCGTTTGATGGTTGATACTTATGTTACATAAACATTTGTATTCACTCATCGTATAATGGTAGCTATTGGAGAAGTAAGTATAGGAAAAGGAGTAGAGAAACTCCAGGGGAATGAGAACCCCGATTAGTAATAGTATGAGGAATGAGTATGTATGGGAGACTTGAGGAGTATAAATCGGGTTGGAACCGATGTATGTAATGAGTATAAATCGGTATACAACCGATGTATTTTATGAGTATAAATTTGGAATAGCAAATTAATGGGATATTATACCCATGAATTTCTTGAGTATAGTAGTTGGAGATGATGTAGTAATAGTTGATGAGATGATTAGTAAGTAAGTAAGTGAATCATATGAATTGGAAAATGTATGTGTATGATTATGAGTAGCAAGATTAAAAAGATAGAAAACAAAGTGATGTTTGACGAGCTGTCTGTTTGTATTGAGGTGGGAAGTGGAACTTGATTTGCTAGCGATCAAGGGAAGCCAAACACAAATTGAGGTGGAAGGATAATTCAACACCAATGCTGATCACATTGGGGTTGAAGGACTCTGGAAGCTCCCTTAAGTGGTCACAGTAATAACACTAGTATTAGGTATAATCATCATAAATGGATTTTGGGAGATGTATGCAAGTTTTCAAAATGAATTTCCAAAACTAATTTGGTACAATGTTTTTCTTCAAACTTGAGAATGAGGATCGGTTTTGAAACCGCTACCACGGGCGCTAGTGGATCTTCCATGCCTAGGCACGGGTATCCGGCCGAAACCATAGGAGTGAAGCTAGTTTGAGTCTGTGGAAGTGTAGAGTAGTTTGAAACCACTACACCGTTCGTGCGGTGACAGTGTGTTTTTGTATTTTTCCAAAGGCACTAGGGCGGCGTAGTCCCGAGTAAGTATGAGTAAGTATGAGTAAAGTATGAGTAAGTAAGTATGAGTAAGTGCCTGAGGATCTCTATATGTGCAAATGAATTTGATCAGAACCAAAGGACCGTAGAGCCAGAAAGCGTAAGTGCTCAAGTCATGACGGTCGTGAACCAGAAAGCGTAAGTGTTCAAACGTGACCGGTACCTGAGGGATCACTCGCCATTGGGGGAGGATTGTACCTAATTGTCTGCGGATGGACCCCCTTGGAGAGAAGTAAAACGGATATTTTTGATTGCTATGCATGCAGTGACATGCTATTTGGATGCGTAGTATGCATCATGTCAGACATTTGGAGTTTACAAGTTATATGTAGAGGTCATAACCTTAGCATAGAGTATATGTACGAGTAACAATATCAGATTCACAACTTTGAGGGCAAAGTTCTTTAAGGGGGGTAGATTGAAATACCCCGAACTTAAATATGGTGATTAAAATATTTTAATATAGTATTTAAGGGCCTAATAGTGCCTAAGTAATTTTTGGTAAAGAAAATAAATCCAAAGAAATGAGAAAAACGCTTAGAAAGCGAAAAACGCTAGAATGAGCATTAAATAACCATAGGAGGTACGAGACCTCGATATAGTATTGTAAGGATTCCTAAGGCTTATTCATGCCTAATTAGTATACGGGAATGATTCCCGGAGGAAACGGATCCAAATAAGGTTAAAATGCTAATAGAGTATTAGCGCACGATTTTCGAGAAAACCCGAAAACGCGATTTTAAGTGTTCAAACGAACCCATAAAAATTATAAATCATTAAATAACAATAATTAAGCATCAATGGAAGCTTAATAGCTAATAAAAATAAAGAAACGAGAAAATTACGGAAAACGGGCCCGGTTAGTGAACAATACCAAAACCGGGTAAATTACGAGCGTTTCTGTAAAAGACGCAAAAACGCTCCAACTAGTAGTGCTGTAAGGGGGCCGGTTTTAACAGATAAATAACCTCCTCTCTCACACACACACACACTAGCTAAATAAATGAGTCAAAAAGCAAAAGAAGAAAAAGTACAAAAGCACTTTAGCCTTCTCTCTCCCCTCATTTCTCTCTTTCTTTTCTCTTTCCTCTCCATCCCTCCTCCCACCGATCTGCTCCTCTCTCTCTGGTTGGGGGGCGATTTTGGAGCTCCACAAAGCTTCCATGGCTCCTCCATCTTCCCAAGCTTGCCCAAGCTCCATTAAAACTCCAATCTTAAAATAATCACATATTTGTGATCTCCTCATCATCCTCTACACTTCTCTCTTTTCAAAATCCAAAATGAGGAAGTTCATTTTCGTGGGTATACCCCATTTGTGAAGAAAATAGCATCAATGGGTAGCTTGGAGTCTCCTCTCTCCATTAAGGTAAAAATCTCCATAAAGATTCGAGTTTTCTCACCTTCCTTGATAGCCGATTTTGGCCCTATGTAATGCCTTGTTTTCTTTCCCTTTTTGAGCATCAAATTCACCTTGCAATGGTGGTGGATTCTTTCCTTGAATCAAGGGCTAAAACCCCTCTTAAAGGCTTCAAAAGGTAAAACCTAGAAATTTTGTTTTGAACACTTAAATGGATTAGTATGAAACTAAGGGTTAGTACTTAATTGCAATTGTTTTTGTGTCATTGGGTGATGGGAATGGAGTTTGGCAACTCCATTCCCACAAAACCGATTTGGACAAGAAAGAGAGGAAGAGAGAAATGGAAAAGAAATGAAGGAATCAAAAGCTCAAGGTAAGAGCTCTTCCTTAATACTAATTTTAATGCATTAGAAT